>APFE030863002.1:51873-148610 GCA_000404065.3 Pinus taeda | reverse complement strand
CGTTAACCACCGTGCTCAACTCTTGTGGGCACGAGACTTCTGATTGGCCACTTCTCTACAAAAGTGACCCAGAATTTGGCCACACATACCAAACACTCTTGGAGGGTGGGCATGTTCCAGATTTTCACCTCCAGGATGCCTTGTTATGCCACCTGGGTCACCTTTGTGTTCCTTCAAGCGAGCGTACCAAGATGATTTGGGAAGCACACTACAATCAAGCTGTTGGGCATTTCGGGGTCGAGAAAACAGTGGCAGTACTACAAAAGTATTTCTATTGGCCGAATCTTTGAAGGGATGTTGGGAAGTACATTAAATCATGTACTGCCTGTGCCATTGCCAAACCAACCATCAAGAAGCAAGGCCTCTATGCCCCATTGCCTACCCCTAGTCAACCTTGGGAATCCATCTCCATGGATTACATGTCAGGCCTTCCTTCCACTAAGCATGGAAATGACTTTGTTTTTGTGGTCGTCGACAGGTTCTCAAAGATGGCCATTATGGCGGCCTGCAAGAAGAATATCACAGCAGAAGCCACTGCTAAAATATTCTTTGAACGAGTGTGGGTGCACTTTGGGATCCCACAGTCTATCATCTCAGATCGAGACAGTCAGTTCCTGAGTAAATTTTGGTCCAGTCTCTGGTCAATGTTGGACACTAAACTCACTAAGTCCACAAACTTCCATCCTCAAACCGATGGCCAGACAGAGGTTGTCAATAGGATGATTGTGCACATTCTGTGCATGTACAACTCAAAGCATCCATGCACATGGGACGAGAGCCTCCCTTATATTCAGCACAACTACAATCAAGCTCTTCACAACTTGACTGGCCACACCCCTTTTTAGGTGGGCTTGGGATTCCAGCCACTATGCCCCATTGATGTGGCCATGCCACTTGCAGCTACTCACATAGATTCAGCTCATGTCTAGTCTGAAACAGACAAGGAAACCAGCTTCATTAAGCACATCCAACATATTCACCAGCAGGTCCATGACATTCTGGAGAAATCAAATGCCAAGTACAAGCAGCAACATGATCAACATCGGGTGCCACACAAGTTTCAGGTATGCGACAAAGTCTGGTTGCATTTGGAAAAGGAACGCCTTACTGGAGCCTATCAGAAACTGAGACCACTCCGATATGGTCCTTACACCATTACTAAGGTTGTGGGAGACAATGATTTGAGCTCAACATTCCTCCATTCCTTGGCCTGCACCCAGTCTTCAATATGGATCGCCTTCGGCCATACTTTCCACCATTGCAAAACACATCCAACATTGCAGAACAGCTCACGCCCACAGAATTAAATCCAGATTGCATGGAACGAGCTACAATTGATCGGATCATGGACACACAGATCAAGAACACTCACTAATATAATATCCAACTGTATCAAGTTGTCAAAGTAGGCCAACTCCTTCACCAGGGCAAGTGGCTCACCAGGGACCAAGTTCAGCAAAAGGTTCCTCATCTCATAGAGGAACTCAATGCAATGGGGACCATTGCTTCCTAAGGGGGGAGGAATGATCCAGGTGGATCTTGGTGGCCACCTGCAAAGTCCACCTGGACCCCCACCATTGTTTCTCTCAGCATTTTCCGTTTCGTTAATTGTAGCACAACTTACTATTTTTAGCAGTATTTGGGTCCTAAAATTCCAAAGCCATTTTGAGGCCCTAAACGATGTTTTTTGGGAAATCTGGGGGCAACATAGGTCCATGGACTAATGTTTCCCTTCCCAAAGTAGTATTGCTCGAATAGATCTTTCTAATGAGTTATTGTACGCGTCAAACGGAGATCATATGCCAAAGTTATGACCCCTGGAAGTTGATGTACCAATTTACCCAAACGGGGCCCACAGTTTGGCGTTTCATCTTCTAGGGTTAGGTTTTGGAATGTTAAGGGTTTTCCATTATTTCTCAACAATAAATAGGCCTTTGAGCCTCATTGTAACATAGTTCAGAGGCATGTAGCCACCACATCTCTTCTCAGAGATAAGCTACCACCACCCTAGCTGGTTTATTTCCATTGCTGTTTGTAAGCATATTCCAGTATTTTACATTAATGAAATGAAGTATTATTTCTGCTGCATATCTACGTTTATGGTAATCTCTGTAATTTGTTGCGTTTCTGTTTAAGTCTGGATCATCGAGCGTGTCCAATTGACTGGCCACCGATTTCACCCAATCCGAACCATTCCCATAGTCATGTAGCTTTTAAAATATGATTTATGCAATTGAAGGACGAGTTTAGGCACTTACCTGCGTGGTCGTGGCCACGTTATGCAGATTTCAGGTTCTGGAACCCATTCCTTTGTTTGTTGTTGCTGCATGCACACTACATGCTTGGCCTCTACTGTTGTTGATGTTCTTACGTTCAAGAAGAACTCCATGCATGTCTCTTCTGCCATACTTTGTTGTCCATGTCTCTGGAGTATGTCTTTCAGCTGGATCAACTGCTACAGGATTCCTGTAGGATGTCCTATAGCTGCTTCTCCTACTAGAATGCAAGCTAGAATGAGTAGGGCTATCTTGCTGACGAAGGTCTCGGCGAATGAGGAATCTAGATGGAGGATAACAGGTATGGTGAGTGAAAAACTGTTGCTTGATTTTTCATTAAGGGGTTTTTGTTGGCAATATGAAGAAAATAGGATTTATGTGTGTGACTGTGCAGGAACATAAAAAATGAGTGCAATGGAGGTGTACGGAGATGCAAAAAGGTGACATATGGCGATGCATGGAAGCAAGGATGTTTACAGGCCTAATGGACAGATTCCCAACCTTCGGGTCCTCTTCAGAGATCATAGAAAACACAGAACTTCCTGTAGAAGGTAAAATCTTAGCCCGAATGAGACCAAATCTTAGGAAAGGGTAGTGGTCATGGAGGAATGGATTGTGAGGGATGCTTGCAGCTTGGTGCTGACCTCTGTCTTTGTCTTGTGCAATCCTCCTAAACTGCAATGTTCTTCCTGCAACTTGCAATTATTCAACATAAATTAGGTTTATTTTTCTTTTTCTCTTTTCTTCTTTCTTTTTACTCTTTTTTTTTTTTAGACAACTGAGGCGCCTCCATGAGGTTTTCACCCTCACTGTCTGCCCTGGGCGCCTCCAAGAGGTTTTCATCCAAGGATCTTTTATTTATTATTATTATTATTATTATTATTATTATATATATGTTCAAGGTGTGGGTGGAGTGGAGGCAGGGGCCTGCTCCACTACCAATACTGATTTATCCAGAGTTTCAATGAACTCCTACTTAGAAAGGGGCTTCCTGTAGATTTTCAATCGATGCCCATTGACGAGCATGGGGATGGCTTCTTTATCAATGATCCTGATAAGGACTGAACCATTGTCGTTGCATCTCTCCACTGTATATGGTCCCATCCATCTTGTCCTCAGCTTCCCTTTGAAATCCCTGTATCTTGAATCATATAACAGTGCCCAATCTCCTAGCTGAAATTGCTTTTCTCTAAGGTACCAGTCATGCCACATCTTCCTCTGAAGTTGGACCACCTCTGAGTGGAGAAGGGCCTGCATTCTCTATTCATCTAGTCCATTCAACTGAAGTAATCTTTCCTGTTGTGCATGGTTGAGATCTAGGTCCAGCTGAGCTGCCAACCTCAATGTGTTATATTCAAATTCTATGGATAGCAAAGCCTTCTTCCCGTAGACCAGCCCATAAGGTGTGAAACCTGTTGTAGTTTTCCAAGTAGTGTTGTAGGCCCAGGTGGCCTCAACCAAGCGATTTGCCCAATCTTTTCTGCTGCTACTCACCACTTCAGTCAAAATCTCTTCCAAAGCTCTGTTAGTAACTTCAACCTGTCCATTTGCTTGCGGATGATAAGGGGTGGAAGGTTTGTGCTTAATCATGTGATGAGTGAGCAGGTCTTCAATCAGGTTAGAAGTAAACTGACTTCCTTAATCTGTGACTAACTCTCTTGGGTAGCCAAACTTGTAGAAGATATTATCCCTCAAAAACTCAGCCACTTTCTCTTCTATTGCTGCCTTGATTGCCTTTGTTTCTACCCACTTTGTCAAGTAGTCCGTGCACACAATGATGTAAGACTTTTAGTTTGAAGGAGGGTTGATAGGACCCACAAAGTCCATGCCCCACTTCTCAAATGGCTCGAAAGTCACTTGAGGTTGGAGGGGCATTTCATCCCTGGGAGTCAGCTTTCCCATCCTTTGACATCGGTCACATCGGCTTATGTATCTCCTGACATCTTGATGAAGAGTGGGCCAATAGTAGCCTACCTATGGAATTTTCAAAGCGGTTCTTTTTGCTGTAAATTGGCCTCCACAAGGCCCATCATGATAGGTGGGGAGGTTGTCAAAAACTTCCTCCTCCCTGACACAACGCCTCAAAATCTGATCTGAACCATGGAGAGAGTACTAAAATAGCAAACAGGTGTTCATCTGCCATTTGATCGTCCACCACCCCTTCTTCACCTGCAGGAAAATCTAGTCTAGACAGAAAATCAGCAACAACATTTTCCTTGTTTGGCTTATCAATAATGGTCAGGTCGAATTGCTGCAATAAAAGTAACCATCTAATGATACAAGCATTTACATCGGGTTTATTCATTAAATACCTAATTGCAGCATGATCGGTGTGTACGAATGTTTGATAACTAGTGATATAGTGTTTGAACTTGTTTAGGGAATGGACTACAAATAGGATCTCTTTCTCAGTTACGGTATAGTTTAACTCTGCCTTGGACAGGCTTTTACTGACAAAATATATGGCATATGGTAGCTTCTCTTCAACTTGTCCTAAGGCTGCTACTATGGCTTTGTTCGAGGCATCTGTGTGAATGTGGAAAGGCAGGGCTAGTTTGGACCTCTCAAGATTGGGGCAGTTACCAGCTTACCTTTCAAAGCATCCAGAGCCTCTTGACATTTGTCAGTCCATATGAACTCAACATCCTTCCCAAAAAGACCAAATAATGGAGAGGCTAGCTTACTGAAATATTTAATGAATCTTCTATAGTATCCTGCTAAGCCTAGAAAACTCCGAACATCTCTTACCTTCTAAGGAGGTGGAACCCTTTGGATGATAGCAATCTTGTTGGGATCCACCTGTAATCCTTGTTGAGAGATTGTATGACCTAGCACAGTCCCTTCAGTCATCTAAAATTCACATTTTTCTGGACTGAGGGACAGGTTCATTTCAATACACTTGGTTAAAAAATTTCCCAGATTAATCAATGCTTCTTGGAAGTTGGACCCATAAGGAGTAAAGTCATCCATATAGATTTCCACCGAATCATGAACCAATTCAGCAAATATGTTCAGTACTGCTCTCTGGAAAGTGGCAGGAGCATTGCATAACCCAAAGGGAAGGACCCAGTAGGCAAAGGTACCCCATGGACAAGTGAAAGTGGTCTTATCTTGGTCTTCCGGGCTGATTTGGATCTAATTATACCCGTTGAACCCATCTAGGAAGGAGAAGAAATTATTCCCTGCCAGCCCATCTAACACTTGATCTATGAAAGGCAAAGGGAAATGGTCCTTCTTGGTGGCTTTGATAAGTTCTTGATAATTGACACAAATTCTCCACTTTCCGTTTTTCTTGGGCACAAGCACCAGAGGAGAAACCCACTCATTGTCAGAGATGGGGTAGATGAATCCTGCATCCAACAACTTTTGTAGTTCTTCTTTGAAAATGTCTTTAAGGGCTGGATTCATTCTCCTCTAAGGCTACTTGACTGGTTTACAATTATCTTTAATGTAAATGTGATGGGTACAGACCGAAGGGTGGACTCCTTTCATCTCCTTATAGCTCCAAGCAAAAGCATCCAAATGGAAATTCAATAAGCTACTCAACTCCTTCTCCTGAGAGGGGGATAGGGATGAGTTGATCTTCAAGCTTCTTTCAAGGCCAAATTCCACATTCTTAACTCGAGGGGAGGTCGGATCAGCCACACAGAGATCCACTAAAGCACTAGCTTGGGTGTCTTCGACCAACTCTTCTAATGGTAGCACGCTGGGAGGTGGATTCTAAATCAAATTCTCAATAAGGTCATCCTCGGTTTGAGGACCTCCCCTTGTGGCTTCCACTGTGCACACTGGAGTAAAGTAGACTTCATCCTCATCCTCCTCCTCCAACCAGAGAGGTAAGTCATGTTCTAGCAGAGGTTGGGCCGAAGGATATAGGACGAGCTGTTTGGACATAGGCCCATTCTTGATGGTCATGTTCCCAGCTCGACAACTGATGTAAGCATTTGTGGTAACTAACCAAGGCCTTCCCAGAATGAGGGGGTATCTCGTGAGTTTTTTCTTTGACTGAAGGACCAAGAAGTCCGCAGGGTACTCCCAAGAATCAACGGAGACCATGACATCTTTCACAATCCCTTCGGGGGTCACCGTGGAGCGGTCTGCTAACTGCAGTACTGTCGAGGTCTTTCTTAGGGAACTCTGAAGGTTGATTTTGAGCATAGTGTCCCTGGTCATCACATTAATGGCAGCCCCTAGATCAATCAGGGTGTGGAGGATTATGGCGCCATTGATGTGGATATTAACTACAGGACTCCCAGGGTCCAGATATTTCGGACAGATTACTTGTCCCAACATTAGGTCGGACAGTTGTCATATGACATTGATAGTTGGGGCATCTCTCTTGTGCCTGCCTGGGTACCTGAAACACTTCTCTTTAATCAATTTGTTGTAGATTTGTAGATCTTTTATGGCTTAGAGAAGTGGTATTTTCACACATAATTGTTTAAGCTTGCCCAGAAGTTCAGTCTCTTCTGGGTTTGGTTGCGTTGTTCCAGTTAGTCTCTTAGGAAAGGGTGGAATGGCTTTGGGTTCACTTTCCTGTTTCTCTTCCTCATCCTCCTTAGGAGGAGGTTGGCTATCTGGGAAGACCTTCCTAGATCATAGGTTGATCTCCTGAATCTCCACAGCATAGGTAGGACATGTTGTCTCTCCAGTATATATCTGCTGGGCCTGTCTATTATTGGGGTTCGGGTTCAGTTGGGCAGGCATCTGGGGTTGTCTCAGAGGACCAGGACGTAATGGTTGTGGTTGAGCAGGTGGTGGAGGCAAAATGGTGGGAGGAGAGTTGTATTGGGGCCTCCACCCCGGTTGAGGTGCATTCCACTGAGGTTGAGACTGAACATGAGAATGAAACGAATGAGTAGCAGGTTGAGTATGCTACTGAGATGGATATGACCAAGGAGGGGGTGCAGACCAAGAAGGATGAGCAGGGGGACCCCAAGAAGGTATGTGAGTGGATTGGTTGGGGTTGTAATAAGTCTAGGATTTCCCTTACATCCCTTGCTAGTAAGGTCTAGATCCATGTGGCCTCCTTTGGTTTAGGAAGTAGAGAGGTTCAATGGCTCCTTCAGCCCCTTGATACATAGCTTTAAGTCTGGGTAAGGTTGGGCACTGGTTTGTAGGGTTGTCTTCCTCACAAACGAAACATACCTCTACTGAGTGCAATGGACACTTGTTTTGAGGATGTTTCCTTGTACATCTGGGAAAAAAGATGGCCAAAGCCCTCTCAGCTTCCTCTTTCTTCTGTTGGACTCAGAAAGTATCCAGTTGCATGGAAATGGTCTGTCTCATCTCATTTTTAAGGTCTTCCATCTGATTTGCAAACTCATGTTTAGAGAAGGTGGCGTTGGCTTAAAGTTGATTCCCCCTACCTTTTTTCCAGGCTACCCTAGAATGGTTTCTAAACGCAATCTTTATGTCATCATAAGGTAGTTGGTAGATGTCTCCTCCAGCTAGCAAATGGAGGGTATCTGGAAGGTCTTTAGGGATTACTCAGAGCAGAACCAACTTCAGAGATTTGGGGTCAAGTGTGCACCTGGCTCTTTTATAACTGAGTTGGAACCTTTCTTCGTAATCTTCTAAAGATTCATCTCTTCCCATGGTCATTCGAAAGATTTCTCCCTTCGTTTCCTTTGGCCTACAATAATCTCGATATTTGTTGTTAAAGGCTTGTTGCATCTGAGCCCAAGTTTTGATATTGTTTCCAAGTAACCCCATGAACCAGCGCAGTGTTTCATCCTTGAGGGTAGAGGGAAAGAGTTTCAACTTTTGCTCATCTTCTGCATAGTCATAGGTTCGACAAAGGACAACAAACTCAAACAAGAAGGTATCAGGGTCTTCAGTGGTCAATCCATGGAAGTGAGGTAAGGCTGAGGGACTTATGTTCTTCATTTTTGTGTCCCCATTGGTCTCTCGAATGGGAAAGGCACCTTCTATTCTCTCCTCATCACCTATGCTATTCTTGTATTCGGCCATGGTCTCAGGAGGAATATTTTCTTGCTCTTCTTCTGTTAGAGGATCTTTGTGTATCTCTGGAGGTTCACTGCCACCGAAGAAGATAGAAGCGTGACCCAGTGATGTGGTGGGGTGTTGGGTAAGAATTTTCCTGAATTGTCTTTGTTCCTACGAGGCATGAAATGAAATATTTTTGGTTGATTTTTGTGTTTTTCTCTACTCATACCTGCAAAACTGAAATTGATTGAACAACAAGCTACAACTAACTAAAGTAAACTTTGTTGGAATGAAAATTGCAAAATTGAAAGGAAAGCAGGAAATGACTAATTTATGTTGCTAAAATGAAATTGCAAAAATGAAATGCTAAGCTACGCTTGCGAAATTGAAATTGCAGAATTGAAATGCTAATCTATGCTTGCAGAATCAAAATGCTAGTCTAGGAAAGCAGGAAATGTCTAATCTAATTTTGCAAAAATGAAATTGCAGAATGGAAATGAAACAACTACTCTACTCTTGCTGAAATAAACTTCTTAGCAGAAGGTTGCAGTAGAAAATAGAAGAAAAGCAGCAATCACAAATACTCTGACGCTTCCCCGGCAATGGCGCCAAAAAGATGGTGGGCTCCAGTATTGTAGCAATGATGTTGCAACCCCTGAGACTCCCTTCTTTACTTTTTTCAACCCGGTTGTTCGTAACAAACTTGGAAGTGACGGTGCTATATACACAAGTACTAGTTCTTGCCCCAGGTTGTCACTTGATCAGCTGGCACAAGTCTACTAGGAGCTTAAGACAACTTCTATGAGATCTTAGAAGAAGTTTTTAACTGTTATGGATGAAAGCTAACTCAAAGGAGGCTAGTCTACTTGCAGAAAGAAGTTGAAAGCTGAAAAGAAATGCAAACCCTAGCAAACCCTAGTTTTACTGACTAACCCTACTAGTGCAAGAAAAGAGATGAAAGCAGAGGAAATGGATGCCATTGACTCTTGGAAATGTAAAATGCATGTGAATAAGCTACTTCTGAAGTAAAATCTGGAAAAAAGCATATTTTTGTATTTTTGAGTAATTTTGCAGAATTATTATGCATGTGCTTTAACGATTTTTGAATGTGCAGAGGTTGATTGGCGAAAGGAAATGGAGTAGGCACTTGCAGGAGGTTGGGAAGGTGAGAAGAGGGCCTAAGAGGTCCCTAACGCCCTTCCAGAGAGTTTCACAACGACCAGATCTTGAAAAATTGCTCACGTGAACTTCTACAGGAAGTTTGCAGGGGTTCTACAGGACGTTCTACAAGAAGAGCCGAAAGAGGATTTTGGAGGGTTGATGGTGAAAAAACAGTGGGAAAGTGGAAATGGAGGTTGAATGAGGATGTGAAAGGGTCTAGGACCTGGTGAATGAATCTAAGGAGTGATTAAGGTGGGTGGATTTGTTCAAGGATGGAGGGAGCAATGCTACACAAGAATGTAGAAATTAGAGCAAATTGGAAAAGTGTGGCAAATGAAGGGAAGGAATATTGTATTAGGGGTTGGAGCAGGTTATATGATGAAGAAAGGCTAGTCAGGGAGGTATTACAGGTGTTTTTCACACTATTTTCCAAAATTGATCGAACAAAGACTAGGAAAACCAAAGATCTAGCTATTTTGACCTAATCTGACCTAAAAACCAAAAATATGATGAACAGAATTTTATAGACAGGAAATCATGCAAGATAACTATGGAAACTAAGCAAGAACATATCTTAAACATTCAAGTACAACTAGTATCAACTTTTCCAACTAAAAATCTAACACTAGCAATTGCATGGAAAGGCAAAAACAGTGTTTTTGTGGCAGCAAGTATGCCTTGGTCTCAGCTCATGGTCCCAAGGAGGGAGAGATGGGATCAAGGATTTCTTGATGGAATTTTTGTAGATCTTTTCCTTTACCAAACTGTCAAATCAACTTGAAGTATGAAAATCTATTTTAATCATCGAAAACAACCTAAGTAGCAAAGCAAGATCTTAACCTAAATAACAGAATTTATTCTAAGAATGTAGCAAAGACACATAAAAGTACACAAAGGAGGTACTGGCACTTGTGTTGGGCCAAACCCCAAGAGCTACAGCCTCCTAAGAAAGCTTAGAGCTGGAACAAAGCGAAAATTATCTCCATTACTCAAAAAATAATCATGTCACAAAATTGTTTACAACAAAAGCTCGAAGATGAGCTGAAAAGCAGAGATGCACTAAAGTGCAAAAAATGACTGTTCAATGGCTAAACTACCAAGGCTTGAAGCCTTGCTACTTATGCACCATGAGGACTCCCAACAGCCCTCCTTAATTTTAGGAGCTTGGCTCCTCAAAACTGCAGTTAATCAGCCACTTCACAAAATCTGCTCGGCTGCCCCTTGAAATCATCTTTGGTGGGTTGTTGAACTCTGAGCTGATGTTTGAGAACTCGAAGAAGGGGTAATTTAGTGCTGGAGACACCCTTCCTACGAATCCTCAGCCTTGTTCCTTCGTATTTGGTTTTCAACTTGCTCATAAATGCTTGATTTTGGTCCAAAAGATGTCCAAAAATCTGCAATAAACACGTATTAGACTTTTTGGTCAAGTGACTATTCTCATTCATTCAATTAACATAAATATATTCAAAAGCATGCATATAACTATGAAGAATGGTCGATTAATCGAGAATAATAGGCAAAATGAGCCCAATAAGTTACCCATTTTTGGGGCTCATCCATATCTACAATTACTTAAGCATAAGTGATGAAACATAAGAACTTGTTTTGGGGCTTGCCATATGAGATAAGAGAGACCACTTTTCCTAACAATATTGTTGCATAGTTGTTCTAAAGGAATATTCAAAACAATATTAACTTAAATGTCATTCTCCTATAGTAAGGAACAATAAAGGTTAACCTTCTCTATAACATTTTTTAGAAAAAATGAACAAATAATAATCAAGATAAATAGTGGAAGTTTTAATCATAAAAGTAAAAACATATATGTATCCAAAACACCTTGATGAAGTCCCTCCTCCTAGAGTAAACCAATCTTTCTCCAAATCTAAGGAAACCATGTTGTTGGGGAAAATATGCACTTTTGGGTTTTATTCCTCCCAACCATTTGTATAACTAGGTATTCTAGCAATACCCTCATTGAAGTACCTAAATCTAAAGAAATAGGATGGGTTCTCTCAACTCCCTAAAAGATAAACCCAAAAATCAAAATAGACAACCAAATAATAGCACATTGATACAACTAACATGATCCCAACAAAGGTGTGCACAATATTATATTAAAATATAATATTGTTCCTCAAAATTTGTGTTTATCCTCCAGGAATGTGAATTAAACAAAGTATGTAGTTGAACATTGTGCTTCACACTTCATATGACAAATGTCTTTTAAATTGTATAGACCAAGTAGAGCCCCATTGTATATTTACTTACAGGCAAAGTGGAGGTGTATGATAACATAGAGGTGGAATCGGTATTTTTTTGGGTTTACTTGGGTGAGGTTTAGGATTAAATCTTATTTTTTTAATATTTAGAGGAATTTGAGATTATTTGGGCAAGGCCTACGTTCCAATTTGGTTCATTGTCATTATAATCTCTAGGATAATTCCAATAGCTCGCAAGAGAGTGACTAGAAGGAAACTAAAGACTTGGCAAGGGAAAAGACATCCAAAGACAAGCCCACAAGCGGTCCCCACTTGTGAGTGGGAATCTACCCTTCTAACCTTATCATAATGTGTCAACATGTCATTTGCGGGAATTGAAGCCAAGTGGGGCGTAGAACAAAGGAATTTGTTCTCCTTCCCACTTTGTACCATCAATTAGTTGGTAGCTTCTTATATTTGACTCATACCCATCCTAATATTTCATTTCTTATTATTGGAGTTACTCAATATATGAAAACACCTTATGAAAGTCATTGGAAAGTATCAAAAATGATCATTTTTATATCCTGGGTATAGTTCATTTTGGGATACATTACAGTACATGGGGGACTCCGTTTCTGTAAGGTCCCTATAATACTAATGTAGCCCCCTTATTGTTATTGTTATTGTAGCCCCCTTATTATTATTGTTACTGTAGCCCCATTATTGTTATTGTTGTGCCCATGTAGCCCCCATATTGTTATTGTTATGCCCCATAGAAACCCACTATTGTTATTGTTGTACCCTTTCATTATTATTGTTATGTAGGCTCTGATTCTATTGTGACCCCTTATACTCCTATATATACAAAGGAGGTTTTTTCATTTGTATCATCCAAGAATTGTTCATTTATGTAATGTAAAGTAGGCTTCCCCCTCAAGGAGGATAATTTTTAAGTCGTTAATCTATGTATTTGTGAGTTGGTTGCATAACATTTGCTATCAGAGTGGGTTTCTAGGGTTTCGTTGTTTCAAACAGGAAACCATGGAATTTTCACTATAACTTATTTTCCAAGAAGCTTCAGAAGCTGAAATTGAAAAAAAGTGGATTTGAAATCTTAGTGAACTTTTTGCTATAATTTCAAATCTTTGTTCGCTATATTTTCTGAGATATGGTCTGAAGAAGTTAGGGTTTTTTCATGCTCCAGAATTCAGTATCAAACAAGTGACCTAGGGAAAATCATCATAAATTTCATTTCAAGAATCATAATGGAATTATGTAAAAATGGGATGAAATAGAATGGAATTTAGTTTCATATGTAGAAAATTTAGGTATGAATATTGAAACAGTGACATGTGGCATCCCATACAACTTCGTTCTACTGAACTAGTCCATAATCAGACCATCATGGGAGATCTGACATAATTATTTATTAAAGAATCCAATATTGGTATGACTTGTGGCATTGGAAAATACCATTAATAAGGCTAACACAAGACTAAATTTTAGACTTTGGAGATACGAAATTACAAGGTTACAACCATTTCAATATCGAGCTCCTAAAAATCAAGAAAAAGGTATGTATTTTTTTAATTTTTCATAACTTTTGTTTGAAATATTAGTTTGAAGTGATTTAAAAGGGTATATTGAAGCATAGATATTAGTATTTGGGTCTAAAATTCCTCCTAAACAAAATAATTTTACACCCATTAAGCCCTCCGAAATATCTACTATGACACATAAAGAAGAAGAATTGCAGACATGATATATCAAAGTTACGAGACCAGTTGCAACAAATTTCTTTCTCACAAAGAGCTAGCAAAGATGACATGGATGGCTTAAAACAGGGCCTAGATGGTATAAAAGGAAACATGGATTTTTTAAAGTAGACATGGATGCGATGAATGTAAACTTGGAAGGTTTGACAAAGTTCTTGCAATAAATGCTTCCCGGTGGTGACAAGATAATCCATGAAAATCATGATGAGGACAAAAGGAACATTAATTATGATTTTAGAGACTCCAATGTGGGGTTTAAGAGCCATCACATTCCAAATATGGATATTAGGAATTTTGATGGCAAGGATCCGGTAACATGGATACTACAGATGGAGCAATATTTTGATCTACAAGATGTGCAACACTCACAAAAGGTATGTATTGCATCTTTATATTTAGAACCAATTTAGTTTGCATGGTATAGATGGATTTGTTCTCATAAACCACTTGTCACCTAGTCAATTTTTACGAAGGAAATGATAGTACATTATGGAGATAAAAAGAACGACACCTTGTTTAGCCAATTGATAAATCTCAAACAAAAGGGTTCAATGGCGGAGCTCATTGAAGACTTCCAAAAATTGAATATTCCAGTAATCGATATTCGAGAGGAGGATAGGATTGATTTCTTCAAAGGGACTTTAAAAGATAAGATCCAACATGAGGTTCGCCTTTGGGAACCGGATTCATTGGAGAAGGCATTCAGGGTGGCAAGAAAAGTTGAAAGAAAAATTATAGCAACAAGGCAGTCTACCAATCACATCTATAAAGATGGAAGTGTTGATGCTCCTAGTCTTCCCCAAACTACAAGGTTGGCACAAAAATAATTGGAGAAAAAAAGAGCAAAATGGCTTTGTTACAGTTGTGATAGTAAATACACTAAAGGTCATAAGTGTGTTGAGAAGAACTTATTCTACATAGATTATGAAGAGGAGGAAGAAAAGGAATAAGAAACATCAAAAGAGGATGATATACACCGGGAACCAACCCTAGACAAAGAAGAAACGAATCCAACCATATCTTGTAATGCATTGGCAAGGATTACCACTCCTCAAACACTCAATATAGAAGGATATATAAATAAGAAAAAAGTAATAGTGTTGATTGATTCGGGAAGTACCCATAATTTTATTCACTGTAAGTTAGCCAAGGAATTGAATTGTTTCCTATATCCAGCACCAAAGTGTCAAGTGATGGTTGCAAATGGGGGAACTATAAATTGCTCTGGAAAGTGCCATTATATCAAGCTAAAAATGGGGGAATATGTATTGAATATTCCAATTCTTTCCATTCCAATGGGTGGTGCTGATGTTGTACTAGGAGTCCAATGATTACAATCTTTGGGGATGATAGCTTTTGATTTTCAAGAACTTTTCTTGATTTCTTTTGGGAAGGAAAGGAAGTTGAATTAAATGGTATCGTAGGGAAACCAGGAAACATAATCTTCTTTAATGGCATGAAAAATCTTCTGAAGAAATAAAAATAGGGCGTAATTTCACAATTATGCTCACTAAAGGTTCAAACATCGAAATCATCTATTTCTCCAGATCTCCAAAAAGTCTTGGACAATCATTCCAAGGTGTTTCAGACTCCCAAAGGCCTCCCACCTATTCATGATTAGGATCATGCTATTCATTTTCTTCCAGGAAGTGTTCCTCCAAACATCAGGTCTTAGAGATATCCTTATGCCCAAAAGAGTGAAAATGAACATATGGTTGCAAAAATGCTAGAGGCTGGTATAATTCAACCTAGCCAAAGTTCTTTCTCTACTCCAGTTGTATTGGTGCGCAAGAAGGATGGACCATGGTGAATGTGTCAGGATTATAGGGAGCTCAACAAGCTAACTATTAAAGATAAATTTCCCATTCCTGTCATTGGTGAATTTTTGGATGAATTACTTGGAGCAATTTACTTCACCAAGATGGATCTTCGCTCAGGATATCATCAAATTAGAATGAAGATTGAAGACATTCCGAAAACAGCATTCAGAACTCATGAGTGTCATTATGATTTTTTGGTCATGCCTTTTGGCCTTATTAGTGGACCTTCCACATTTCAAGGTTTGATGAATTCCATTTTCAAACCATTCCTTAGAAAATTTGTGTTAGTATTTTTTGATGATATACTAATCTACACCAAGTCCTGGAACAATCGTGTTCAACATGTTGACAGGGTGCTCAAACTATTGGAGGAGAAACAATTATATGCAAAAACCTCCAAATGTTTCTTTGGAGTGCAGGAGGTGGAATATTTGGGTCATATTGTATCTCATGAGGGTGTGAAAGTAGAACCTAACAAAATTAAATTCATTAAGGAATGGAAAATCCCCATAACCATAAATCATATTCGAGGTTTTCTCGAGTTGACAAGGTATTACCGCAAGTTTGTTAAGAATTATGGGAGAATAGTGACACCTCTAACATCATTACTGAAGAAAGATACATTTTCTTGGACTCCATAAGCAACGAACACCTTTGAACATCTTAAATAGGAAATGTGATAAGCATCGGTCTTAGCTACACCAGACTTTACAAAAAAAATGATTGTGGAATATGATGCCTTAGGAAATGGAATTGGTGTTGTTTTAATGCAAAAAAGAAGACCCATTGATTTTGAAAATCATGAAGAAAATATGTGATAGGTTAAACCTGATAATGCAATATAAATCGAAGCAGAATACTATAACCTACTTCTACTATCAATTTGTGGAATCTTAAAGATCGAGCTAAACAATATAATCAAAAGAAGAAGAATCAATGGCACAATACACATGAAAATACTTTTGGGGAAAATCACAGATAAAAACCCCACACTATTGTATTATCATACATGTTGGAAATACATAGGAATTATACAAAGCCTTAGCTCTCACAGCTAGCCAGCTCTCAGTACAATCCTCACAGATGCTCATGGGTAATCTTGACTTCTCTCCAACCTTCCTCTCTACCCTCCAAGCTCCTATTTCCTTGTGTTGTTCCTTGTGGATGATTAGCCTTTACCAAGTGGAAAACCAATCCTCCAAAACTGAGCAATCCTCAAGGATAAATCCTTGACTACATGCATGACTTTTCTCCATGAGAAAATGCATGCAACTGATAGTGCACTGTCCTTGAACATTAATCTCAACTGGGTCTTTCTCATAATAGACATGCATGAGTTTCTGACGAGGGAATATTCAGTTAACTGGAGTAGCACTAGTTAAGTGAATTAATGCATCAACTCACTATTAACTCTCTATTAGTTCCTCAAACAGTTTGGAACTAATTTAATTGGACTTAACTCAGTAAACTGAATTAACTAATTACAACTCAAATATAACTCAATCTTACTCCTTAAATTTAAAGGGATAATGCTTGCATGACTTCATAAAGATTTAACTTGAATTCGCTCCAACTAATTAATTTAAAATAAATTAAATAATTATTTCCAAGTAGTTGTTAAGACTAAATTCGATTTTAATTCACAATTTAATTCAAGGAAAAATTAAATTGGAATATTCTTATTACCATATTTCAACACTCCCTCTCAACAAGAAAGGGATTATCTACCACCCCGATCCTATCTCTATGGAACTTGAATTTACACTTTGACAATGCCTTTGTCAAAATGTCAGCATCTTTCTCCTCTGTGAAAATATACTGCAGCAACATGATCCTCCTCGCCTGTGAAAATCCATGAGAAACAAATCTTGCCTTATCCTTCTCCACACTACCATCAACAGCTTGCTTTACCTTGTAAATCCAACGGGAACTCACAACTGACTTGTTCTCTTGTCTCGGAACCATGTCCCAAACATTGTTACAAACTATGGAGTCATACTCCTCCACCATAGCATCAACCCAAATCAGATGTTGCACTGATTCCTCAAAGGAATATAGCTCGATCTCAACACATTCCCCAGCAAGGGCCATGTATCTAGTGTACCTGTCAGGTGACCTCCTCTATCTGTGCTGAGAAGATGGTGCTCCCACATTCTCTCTCGCATCCTCCAACAATCTGTCAGCTTCTCTGGTGCGCTTCTATCTATCTCTGGAATACTCTACTTGAGTGGATGTCTCCACTCCTAGAACCTCTGCATGCGGAAGCCTTCGTAAGGATTTTGGGAAGTACATTAGATCTTGCATTGCCTGCGCCATTTCCAAACCAAATGTCAAGAAGCAAGGCATATATACCCCTCTACCTACTCCTAGTCGACCTTGGTAATCCATCTCCATGGATTACATGCCGGGCCTTCCTTCTACAAATTCTCTAAGATAGCCATTATGACGGCCTGCAAGAAGAGTATCACTGCATAGGGCACTGCTAAGCTCTTCTTTGAGCGAGTGTGGGTACACTTTTGGGTCCCACAGCCCATTGTCTCATATCGGGACAGAAGTTTCCATAGTGCGTTTTGGTCAAGTCTTTGGTTGATGTTGGATACCAAACTTACTAGTTCCACAGCTTTCCATCCCCAAACTAATGGCCAAACAGAGGTCATCAACAGGATGATCGTACACATTCTGCACATGTACAACTCAAATCATCCACACACATGGGATGAAAGCCTCCCCTATTTCTACCACATCTACAACAGAGCTCTCCATAGCTCCACGGGCCACAACCCATTTCAAGTAGGGTTGGGATTTTAGCCATTATGTCCCATTGATGTAGCCATATCATTTGCAGCTACTCAGGAAGATTTCGTTCACATCCAGTCCGAAGTTGATAGGGCTAACAGATTCATTGAGTGCATTCAACACATCCACCAATAGGTCCATGATATATTGGACAAAGCCAATGCTAAGAACAAGCAGCACCATGATCGGCATCAGGTGTCACACAAGTTCCATGTGGGAAACAAAGTTTGGCTACATTTGCAGAAGGAGCGCCTTGCTGGACCTCGCAGCAAGCTTCACCCACTCCGATATGGGCCATACACTATCACCAAGGTTGTATGGGACAATACCTTCAAGCTCATCATTCCACCGTTCCTTAGTTTTCACCCAGTGTTCAATGTAGACCACCTTCAGCCATACTTTCCACCATTGCTAGACTCATATGACATTGCAGAACATCTCACACCAACAGAGCTAAACCCAAACTGCATGGAACCGGCCAAAATTGATTAGATCATGGACACGCAAATCAAGAACACTAGCCAACAGAGGATCTAGCTATATTGAGTTGTCAAAACACGCTAACTCCTTCTCCAGAGAAAGTGGTTCACTAGGGACCAAGTTCAACAAAAATTTCCTCAACTCATGGAGGCTCTGCACACAATGGGGACAATTGCTTCCTAAGGAGGGAAGAATGATCCAGGTGGATATTGGTCGCCACCCACCTATTCCACCTATACCTCCATTCAGTTTCATCTATTTCCTTTTTTACTGCAACATTTACTATTGAATCAATTTTTTGAGTCCTTAACTTCCGGAACAGTTTTGACCCCCTAAATGGCGTTTTTTTGAGGTCTACACTAGGCCCATATCCATAGGAAAGGACCTACAACAAATCCTATAGTACTCAGAGAGATCTTTACAACAAGGTATTGTACACTCCAAATGGAGATAATTTGACCAAGTTACGACCTTGAGAAGTTGGTTGCACAACTAACCCCAATGGGGCCCACAAACTCTTGGTGTTCCATCTCCTGGGGTTAGGGTTTTGGTTGTTTATGGTTTTCCCTTGATTTTCAATAATAAGTATTCCCTTGAGCCTCATTATAACAAATTTTAGAGGCATGTAGCCGCCACATCTCTTCTCAGAGATAAGCTATCATCAACCAAGCTAGTTTACTTTCCATTATGATTGGAAGCATATTTTGGTATTTGATATTAATGAAATAAAGTGTTATTTATGTTGCATCTCTATATTTATGGTTATATCTGTAATTTGTTGCATTCCTATTTAAATTCATATCACTCTTATGTCTCAATTGACTATTATTTAGTCCTCTATCCAAATTTCCAAGATATTCATTCTTACAAATGACTTGATCTCAATCTATGATACTATGGTGACCTAAATTGACCTTAAAAAAGTGGTACATTTTTTGTCTTAGTTGTGTTGGAATCTCCCTTGAGGTAGAATAATTAAATTATCCAAGGTGTGGGAGGGGACAAAGCTAATGGAGACACCCCAACACAAGACAACAAGACTTCAAGAAAGGAACCAAGCCAAAATAAGAGATTCATATTCAGGTGTCAGAGATGATAGAGCCAAGAATCCTGAGAGCATGGAAGAAGAGTAGGAGAGAAATTTTAAGATTTTTGCTAATCCAATAGTGCACTTGCACGATAATGAGGGGAGGAAATAAGGTTCAAATAAGTTTTACAAAGAGGAGATGGGTGATATATATAGCAAAGTAATTAAACTCAAGTGAAAAGTGAACATTAGACTCATTGTCGGGTGAAATATTTAGTACAAAGGAAGCATAAGATAAGTTTGATCATGAGTTGTGAATTCAAGAACATATAATGCATTGTATTTTCCCCATAAATCGCATTTTATTATGTGTATGCAGCTTAAAAATGTGGTACATCCCAAATAAGTCACACTGTAGTTGGTGCTAAGAAATCATAAAGAGTTAGGGAAGGTTTGACCCAATGGGTCCCCAATTAAGCATTCCCAAATAGATACAGCCATTAAGAGGATGAAATGAAGTAGCTAAACTGATTGTGGGACCAATCAGTAAATTCAAATTTGTAGGCTAGAAGTAGAGTTGTGCATGGGTTGATTGCTAAAATCTAGCAATATATTGGAGCTATTATTAGTTAAACTCAATTATCCGAGCTCTAGTCATTAGTAGAGTAAGTAGAAGTTCAGTTGAGCAGTTATAACATTTGTTAACTCACTGATCTTTTAGTTTATTGATCAATTTACTAAAAATAGTCTCAGTCATGCATGGAATTTGAATTGCTTAAGTGAGTGGAGCAAAAAGGCATCAATGTATTTATTATTGTATACTAGAGAGCGTACAGAGTTTGTATGCAATGGGTGAGACTCTTTTATTGGGAATTGTGCAAGCAAATAGGGACTTCTCCTATTCTTGAGGAGCCAATTTCTTATGGAATTGCACAATGAAATAGGAGGAGCAGGAGGCCAAGATTTGGCTAAGACTTTTGCAGAGTAGTCTCAAGAGGAGGAGATCAGAATTGCAATGCAGAGTGTGCTTCATGCATGAAGCAATCATTGTAATTGATCAATTTTTCTCATCTGATATAATATAAAAAGAGGAGGGGTTTTTCCCAGTTGGTTTCCCCTGTAAAATCATTGTGTTCCTTGTGTTTCTATGGTTGCATGTTATTGCATGTGTTTCTATTATGTGTTTTTCTTTCCGTAGAATATTAGAAGAAATTTGTGTCTCTTGATTTCCAATTGATTTCATTAGCATTAGAAAATTTCTTGCCATTTCTACATGGTATTAGAGCTCCAGAAGACTACATAGAAACCTTGTTCCAGATATTCTCTCAAATAAATTCTGACTTGCAAAATTTTTGGTGTAGATTCTCTTTAGTGCCGGAAAAAAGTCTCTCAATGGATTGAGGCTTGAGTATGAATTGGAGGGTACCTCGAATTTTTGTGCTTAGAAATATAGGATGTAAGTTGTCCTGGATGACAATGGAGTATGGGAATATACACAAACTGATATTCCAAAACCAGCAACATCAAATGCACAAGAATTTTCTCAATGGAAGAAAGAAAAATCCAAGAGGATTATTCTGGAGGGTGTCAGAGATCATGTGGTTTCGAACTTGCATGGAAAGGAGACTCCTTTTGCAATGTGGAATGCTATCACATATTTATTCTAAAGAAGCAATGATGCTAGGAAATTGGCATTGAGAAATAAACTCAAGAGCATTCGAATACAGAAAAATGAAACCATTCCTCAATACTTATCCATATTCACTCAAGTTCGAGATGAAATTGGAGTAGGAGAAAATGTGCCATGATCTGAATTTGTGAGTTTAGCACCTGGCCTTCCAAAATCCTAACAAAGCTATCAAGATTTTGTTAATGTAAGAGATAAGCTACCATATTCATAGAGCTTTTGGTCTAATTTGGTGCGGGAGGAGATCAAAAGAAACACTAGAGATGGTTTCACATCCATTGCAGATGAGAAATAATATAGTTCTCTATTTGGTAAAGCAAAGAAGGCCAAAGGCATGAAGGCCCAAGGCGAGGAAGAATCCAGCCAGAACCATGGCAAGAAGAAAGACCTCAATAAAATTAAATGCTTTCACTACTGTGATTATGGACACTATGCAACTAAGTGTCCGTACAAGAAATCTAGTAATGAGTCTGCATCAAGAGTAGGAGGATATGCTCTTACATCACAATTAGAGTTGGATTTCACCCTCATTGCTTGCATGGTAAGCACATTAAGAGGGAGTGAATGGTACCTAGACTCTGGTGCTTCGTATCATATGATAGGAAGTAAGGAGTTCTTCAGAAATTTGGAGAAGGACCTACAATTACACATAGAACTTGGAGATGATGGGAGGTATAATACTAGAGGGATTGGCACTATCACCTTTAAGAGGGAGTTGGGCTCCCATATTCACCTAAAGAAGGTAATGTATGTACCTGGTGTGAAGAAAATTTTGATTTTTTTAGTTGTACTTTAAGATAGAGGATATGATGTGATGTTCAGTGGAGAGGAGGCATATCTGAAGCATGTTACTACTAGATAAGAAAAAAATTGGTGTTAGAGTTAAAATATCTAAAAGCTAGAGGTAGATTTTGACATACATGCAACTATACCTCCAGGAGTCAGGGGGGGCGATGTAGAGCCTTAGTCCTAGAGTTGCAAATATTTTGGCATTGTCAATAGGAGAGCAGTAGCAATTGCAGTATAGTCCTCAAGGACCATTACCCTTGCTGCAAGGGCCCACAGTATTCAGCAACAGAAGGACTAGTGTCAGTTCATGCAATCAGATCTTGAGTGAAAGTTGCAGGCTAGTAGCAATCAGAGACTTAGCAGACAGTTGAAAATCAATGACACAAATGCTTAAAAATTTTGGATGCTTCTCAGTCGCGCAGTAGCAACAACAATAGTGAGAGGGATTATTAATTGTGTTACAATACATTCCATTGGAGAAGGATTGGGGTTGTGCAAAATCATTTTCTTGCTAATAGGGAGTGTTAAAATTGTAGCAAGCAAATGATCCATTTGACTTGTGCCTTAGTCAAATGGAGAAATTCGAATTTTCTACATTAGTGGGATGACTTAGATTGCAGTTAGCTAGAGTGACATGGCCTTGTCTCCTAGTTAAATCAATAAATTCAAGTTTGTAAGCTAGAAGTAGATTTGTGCATGGGTTTATTGCTAAAATATAGAAATCTAGTGGAGTTATTGTTAGTTAAACTCAGTTATTTGAGATCTAGTCATTAGTAGAGTCAGTGGGAGTTTAGTTGAGTAGTTATAATAGTTGTTAACTCACTAATGTCTCGGTTAACTGATCAATTTACTAAAAAATAGTCTTAGTCATGCATGGAATTTGAATTGCCTAGTTGAGTGGAGGAAAAAGGAATCAATGTATTTACTATTGTATACTAGAGAGTGTATACAGTTTGTATGTAGCAAGTGAGACTTTTCTCTTGAGAATTGTGCAAGAAAATAGAGACTTCTCCTATTCTTTAGGATCCAATTTCCTTAGGAATTGTGCAACGAAATAGGAATACGAGGCCAAGATATGGCTAAGTCTTTTGCAGAGCAGTCTCGGGAAGAGGAGATCAGAATTGCAGTGCATTGTTTGCTTCATGTGTGAAGTAGTCATTCTAATTGATCATTTTTTTCTCATTTGATATAATACAAACAAAGGAGCGATTTTTCAAAACTAGATTCCACTGTAAAATCAATATGTTACTTGTGTTTTGATGGTTGCATGTTATTGCATGTGTTTCTATCATGTATTTTCCTTTCCGCAGAACAGTAGAAGAAATTCTCGTCCCTTGATTTCAGTTTAATTTCATTAGCAGTAGCAAATTTCTTGCAATTTCTACATGATATCGGAGCTCGAGAAGACTACATACAAACCTTGTTCCAAATATTCTCTCAAAGAAATTTTGATTTGCAGAGTTTTGGGTGCAAATTCTCTTTAGTGCAAGAAAAATGTCTTTCAATTTTTTGTGTTTTCTTAATGTTTTTTTATTATTTTTTGTGTTTTTTTAATGTTTTTAATTTCATTTTAATATTTATTTATTTTTTTTTATTTTTTTATTTATTTTAGGTTTTTTTATTTTGTTTATTTTTTTATTTATTCAATCGGTGTTATTTATCAAGTTATCTTTAATGAGACTTTTTGGAAGATTTTCAGGTGAGTTTTTCCAGTCTAATTTCTCTAATATCCGACAAGAATTTATTGAAATCACAATCTTGATGGGTAACCCCTGCACATTGGAAGTGCCTTAAGGGTTTTTCAAGGTGTTGAATCCATATATACAGTCAAAAAACTAGTTTAAATAACATAAATCAAGGTTTCACTTCAAACATTTCCACCGGATTCCAGCACTAGAAAGTCCAAAAGGTCGCACTAAAGACAACTCCATTATTTATGTGTTTTTCATTTTGTTATTTTTTTAAATTTTTTCTTAAATTATGATTTTTTAGAAATATTTTCTTTTTTACTTATTTTTTATATTTTTTATTTTTGTGGTTTATATATATATATATATATATATATATATATATATATATATATATATAATATTTTTGTTATGTTTTCTTATTTTTTATGTTTAATAATTTTTTATTTACTTATTATTTTAATTTTTGTGTTTTTTGTGTTTTTGTTTTTTTTCAATGTTTAAATTTTTGTTTTTTTTTTGTATTTTTCATTTTTATTTATTTATTATGTTGTTCTAATTTATTTTTCTCTGCAAGGTTTATGTTGATCATCGATTAGTAACCTGATCTCATTATGTGCCAATTTGATAGTTGATTTTAAAGTTTCCGTTATAATGGATCGAATCCACCCCCATAATGTGTCAATTTCATGGTTGGTCTTTATGTTTTCATTACAATGGGTCGAGTTTTCCTACACTAGATGTCAATTTGATGGTTGATTTTTAAATTTTTATTGCAATGTATCAAGTTGTCTTAGGCTAAGATTTTAAAAACATTATACTTTTAGCATTTAAAAAAAAATTACTTTTAGTGCAATGACTCTTTCATTTAGGTGTTCATTTTTAAAGTGTTTTTAGTCATAAAATTTTTCCATAATGTCATGGTTGAAATATGTTGAAAACTTAAGGTTTTTTATAGTCATGATCTTTGATTTTAATTCCATGGTTGAAAATTTGTCAAAATTTTAAGATTTTTTTAAGTAATGATATTTTATCTTTAATGCCATGCCTGAAAATCATTGGATTTTTAAGGTTTTTCAAAGTCGTGATATTTTATCTTTAACATCGTTGTTAAAAATTGTTGAAATTTTACCCAGGAAAAAATAAATAAATAAATAAAAACAACAACATCAACATTATTCTAGCATCAACACTTTTCATTTTCAGCGTGTTTTTGGCACACAAAAAAAAAATTGGCTTTCACTATCATTTTTTTTAAATGTTGGTGCAACATCAATACTTTTCATTTTTTTGGTTGTTTTTCATGTTTTTTTGAGGTTTTTTGCCAGAGTTCTTGTTTTGAGGTAATAGTTCTCGTTTGATCAGTAACTTTGTTCCAATTATTCAATATATACTTCTTCATTAATGGTTATATTTAGAAAGGTTGTTTTGACATCCATTTGATGGATATTACATCCCATAGAGACTACTAACAAAACCAAAGGCCTAATAGTAGTGTACCTGGTAGTAGAAGCAAATTTTTCTTCATAGTCTATCCCTTCCTTTTGAGAGGACCCCTTGCAACAAATCTTGCTTTATATTTGTGTATACTTCCATCAATGGCATGTTTGATCTTGTAAATCCATTTTGAGGTTACAACAGATTTGTCACTAGGTCTAGGAACAATTTCCCAATCCCATTCTTCATGACAGATTCATATTATTCTTGCATTGATTTCTTCCATTCTTCTTGATGAGCAGCTACTTCAAAAGTAGTGGGTTCTACTTCAATTAACTTTTTCATATATGTTACATATCTTGGGTATTTTTTTGGTCTTTTGCTTTCTCTGAAAGTTCATTTTGTTTCTCCATACCCTTCGGCATCTTCAAGTGTAGCTTTTAACCAATTTGTCATCTTCTTTGTTTTGGGAATGATTATAGGTTAATAGCATCATTTGATCCTTCTTCTTCTTGATTTGTAGGAGACTTGTCATGTTGCTCTGCTTCATCAAATAGTGGTGCATCTTCTTCATCGGATTCAATAGGTATATCATTGGATCTTTTGTAGGCATGATTTTTATCAAATATAACATCTCTGCTAACTTCAATTTGTCTTTATTCTTTGATGTAGATTCTATAAGCCTTTGATGAAAGGTTATAACCAACGAATATATTTTTTATGCTTGTAGAGTCTAACTTCTTTCACTTGTCTTTTGGAACATGAATGTATGCCAGGCATCCAAAGATTCGGAGATGGTCTACACATGGCTTCTTCCCTGGAAATTCTTCTTTTAGTGTCATATTATCAAGGATTCTATGAGGACTTTTATTTTTTATGTATATTATTTTCATGGTTGTTGCTTCCCATAGAAATTTTGGAAGGTATTTATCAAATACCATAGTCCTTATGCATTCTTCAATGGTTATATTTTTCCTTTCTGCTACTCCATTGTGTTTGGGGTTGTAGGGAACAATGAGCTGCCTCTTAATGCATCCTTCCTTGCAATAAGCTACAAGTTCCTTTGAATTATATTCACCCCCATTGTCATATCTAAGAGTATTTATCTTTCTTTCAATTGGGGTCTCAAAATTGGATCTATATTCCTTGAATTTTTCAAATACTTCATCCTTTGTATTGAGAAGATAGAGCCATGTCTTTCTAGAGTGATCATCAATGAAGGTTACATAGTATTGGTGCCTCCAAGAGATTTATTAAACATGGGCCCACATACATCATAATGAATGAGGTTTAATATTTCCTTAGACCTTGTGTCACTGCTTGTAAAGGGTTTCCTAGTACTTTCCCAGAGCATATCCCTTGCACACTCCTTAATTGTACTCCTTAATGTTGGGGATGCCCCTCACCATTTGAATTGAAGAGGGTATTATCTTGTAGTGAATGTGTCCATATATTCTATGCCAAATTTCGATGGGACTAATCTCCATGTGAATGAGGGCTTGAGGATATGGTGTTATAACTCTATATAATCTTCCTTCATGAATCCCAATAACCCTGGCTTTTTCAAAAGCAACTCTATCTTCTTTGTCTTCTAAACAAGAATGGAAAGTAAATTCTTTTTCAAACCTGGGAGATAGAAAACGTTGTTGAGATATAGCTTTCTTCCACTTTCTAGCTCCAATGATGTCGATCCAAGGCCCTTGACTACATAGTTGTTGTTGTCTCGAAGCTCCACTACATGTGATGATGATCCCTTCGATAAATTATGAAGTTTTCTTTCTCCTTCTATGTGTATTGACGCTCCATTATCAATAATCCATGCATTTTCATCATCAAGTGTATTGTAAGTGCAGCCAAGAATCCTTCACTCTTGACTCTCCTAGATAAATTGTAGATGATCTTTCCAATAAAGCTTCCTACAATTTTCAAGAGATTGAGTCCCATATTCAAATAGCTTGTCATTGAGGGAGTGATATTTTCTTCCAAGAGTTATTTTTTCCTTCAAATGATAGCCAACAAAATGATCTTCAAATAGTCCTTCTTTCACCTTAGCTTTGATACCATGTTGAGAAATCAATGCATGTAGATATTAGGATTTGATTCTTTTTTTCTTAATAATTACTTGTGGTGTGTGTTGGATTCTTTTACTTATTAATTATATTATCTTTCATCAATAAATTACCAAATTACAAATGTATGAATATCACAAGAACAAGGGACACCAGATATAGGCACTCGGCCAAGGCAAAACCCCTATATAGGGGAAAACCCAATCCAACTCTTCCACTAGTAGATTCAAATCAAAATGAGATAATTCAAGACCTTTTCACCTAGACAAAAACCTCCAATCACCAAGTCGAACCTTCCTTCATGTAAACAAACTCTGCCAAATCCTCCAAGTGTCAGCTCCTCAAAAGTTGCTTCAATCCAGAATTTTGACCCCCCAACTACAATATTTTGGACTTGCAATTACTACAGAAATTTCAGCCCCTGCAACTTACACAAAAACCCTAAAAAATTCACATGTGTGAAATAGAGAGATGCTCCAAACTTCGAGTTTTCTTCTTTCTTGAATTAGGTCTTCTTCTCCTATAGTTCACTCTCTTTTTTCATCCTCTTTCTCTTGTAGATCGAACCTGTGAGTGTGTGGTTCAAAATGAGTCGAGTTTCCTTTATTTATGCACTTCTACTAGGTCGAATAGCCCTAATTTGGGTTGACATCATCAGTATAGGGTCGACTTTGTGAGGATGTGACAAACGACACTTTTAACTCAAGAATAATTTTCTCTACATGATACAAATGCCCAATAAGGGTCTAATAAATGTGACAGACTCATTTGATTCTTGACAAAACCTAGAAGCCTTCAATGGAGGCTATGACCTAGAAAATAAATAAATAAAGCATAAAACCCATGCTTCAAAAATATTTTTCTTTTACAATAAAATATATATATATATATATATTTGACAAATTTATTTTTCTTTTCTTTGAGAAGTACACTTCCTCTTAGAAAGGAAGGTACTTCTTAAATAGACACCAAGAATCAGCTTCCCCTCTGATCCTGGCACAATGTCCCATGCATCATATTTTACCATGGCTTGCTTCCAAACCTCCTAGTACGTTATCTCTTCAATGACACTACGCATCACTGCCATATCATTCAAAAAAAACTTCAAAGGCATACTCTCCTTAAATGTGCTCCTAGGATCCTCCACATGCTCCTAAGCATTCCTCAATGTTTTCCCAAACCACCTAGGTCTCCTAAAAAGATTGGAAGGAGCTCCCGACTCTTCCCCACCTTAATATTGAGATCATGTCCATTCTGAAACATGACTACAAATCCTCTTCCATCCACAACTAAGATGGAGTAAGTTCTTTAGTATTAGTACATACAAAATATTCTTGGCTTCCAACATTCCTCTTGACTCGAGCTAGAACATAACAGTTCCCCCTCCCTTCACTGCAGCATACTTGGCATCATCAATAAGCTCAACATGAACCCCTAATTATCTCTATTATACTACTAAACTACTCATGTACTTCTATATATGGCATGATGCACCATTGATCCAGGTGGATGTTGGTGGCCACCCACCTAGCCCATTTGGACCCCCACAGCTGTCTCTTTCATTTTTTTTCAGTTTCCTAAATTGTAGCACAGTTTACTATTTTTAGCAATTTTTCAGGTCCTGAACTTCTAGAGCCGTTTTGAGGCCCTAAACGATGTTTTTTGGGAAATCTGGGGGCAACATGGGTCCATAGATAAATGTGTCCCTTCCCAAAGTGGTAGTTCTTGGATAGATCTTTCTAATGAGATATTGTACACGTCAAACGAAGCTCGTATGCCAAAGTTACGACCCCAGGAAATTGATGTACCAATTTACCCAAACGGGGCCCACAATTTGGTGTTTCATCTTCTAGGGTAAGGTTTTGGGATGTGAAGGGTTTTCCATTGTTTCTCAATAATAAATAGGCCTTCAAGCCTCATTATAACACAGTTTAGAGGCATGTAGCTGCCACATCTCTTCTCAGAGATAAGCCACCATCACCCTAGCTGATTTATTTCCATTTCTGGTTGTAAGCATATTTCAGTATTTTCCATTAATGAAATGAAGTATTATTTCCACTACATCTTTGTGCATATGGTTATCTCTGTATTTTGTTGCATTCCTATTCAAATCCGGATCATTGGTATCAAAGTGGTCTGCTTTTTCTCTGTTTTTCTTTGCATGTCCCCAACGAGGTCGGGATATAAGGAGTTAGGGCTTGAACTGGTCGAACCTTTGCAAGACCAGCCTCGCAAATCTCGACGACCTCCCATGGCGGATGAGAAGAAAGATGAGGGAGCAGGAGATCCTATCAAAATCTTGCTCGAAGAAGCCTCAAGCGACAAAGGAACGCGATGATGGATAGCTTTGCGAAAATCCTTCAGCGACTACCTAGAAGTGACGCATCAGCTTACAACAGCTACTCTAGAAACGCCACACCATTTAAGGTACAAGTTAATTTTGATATCCCCATCTTCGAGGGTCAAATAGACGCAGATGTCGTAGATAAATGGTTAAATCTGCTAGAAAGGTATTTTTCTGTTCATGAATTTTTCGAGTCGGGAAAAGATTGTTTTTGCTCTTCTCAAAGCAGCCCCCCACGTCAAGGACTGGTGGGAAACCTACTGCGAGCAGAAGGATGAAAGCACAGGCTCACTATTTTCAGCTACACCCACTTGGGATTCATTCCGGGATGCCATCAAGGAGCAGTACTACACTGTCAAAAGCTATAAGGACAAATACATCAAATGGACCACACTGCGGCAGGGACGAGACCAAGATGTGCCGGAATTCACAAATATTTTTCATACCATTCGCACACAGTTGGGTATCAAGGACTCTGAGCTGCGTTGGTACTCAAATACCGTGGCTGCCTACACAGATACATCCAAGAAGAGATGGAGTTCCTGAACATCTCCTCGCTCGGCACGGCATACCGATACGCTATCAAAATCGAGCAAAAGTTCAAACAAAAGAAGCAAGACTTTGGATCTACAAATCCGAAAACCAAAGGACAAAGCCAAGGCGGGGTGACCCAAGACAACCCGTCGAAGCCGCAAGAAAATAACAACACCACGAAGTCGAAGAAGGACACAGGAAAGTGGTGTGAGTTCCACAAGAGCCCACTCACAACACAAGTGAGTGTCGAACCAAGCAGTCGCTGGTGGCCGAGTTGAAGGTTTCCGAATCAGATACATGTTCCGACCCTGAGCTAGAACCCGACAAGGGGAATGGCAAAGGGAAGCAGATCATTGATGTGGATCCCAGTGCCACTGTTGCCACCGCCAAGATCCAGAAGAATGAGCCCGAAGACCCAGAGGAGGGGGAGTGTCTTTTCCACTCACAGATGTGGGTGAAGGGTTCGTCGTTGCAGTTCATTGCCGATAGTGGCAACCAAAAGAACCTCGTTTTAGCAAAGGTCACGAAGAAGTTGGGCCTATCGACTACACCACACCCGTAGCTGTACAGTATCGGGTGGCTTCACGAAGGACGAGATCTCAAAGTTCGCCAATAGTGTCGCCTTCCCTACAGCATCAAGCCCTTCACAGATGAGGTATTATGTGATGTTACACCTCTGGATGTTTGTGATGTATTATTAGGCCAGCCATACTTATGGAGGCGACATGTTGTGTATGAGTCAAGGCCTCGTGCTGTCATTATTTATTTGTGTAATTCATTATACAGGATACTAGAGGTAGCCCCACCTACCGCCACCTCTTTGATCTCTACTAAGAAAGGCAACAAGCTCATCTCCCTAACTAAGAAATTCATTTTTTGTCTAGTTCGCTCCCAAAGTAAGGGGAAGATTGTTGCTACATCCATGACCCCCGCAAAGGGTTCCTCCACGCAGCAACAACAACAAAGGGATATGGTCATGACAGAACACAGGAACAACTTCTCCTCACCCACAGGGGTACCACACAAGTTTCAAGTGGGCGACAAAGTTTTGTTACATCAGGAGAGAGAACGCCTTACTAGAACCCATCAGAAACTCAGACCACTCCGACATGGTCCTTACACCAGTACCAAGGCTACGGGCAGTACCAAGGCTACGGGCAACAATACTTTGAAGCACAACATTCCTCCATTCCTTCGCTTGCACCGAGTGTTCAATGTGGACTATCGTTGACCATGCTTCCCACCATTTTTGGACACATCAGAGATTGCATAACAGCTCACCAGAGACCCAGCTCAACAGAAGCTTCCTCATCTCAGGGAGGAACTCAACGCAATAGGGACCATTGCTTCCTAAGATGGGAGGAATGATCCAGGTGGATTTTGGTGGTCACCCACCTAGCCCATTTGGACCCCCACAACTATCTCTTTTAGTTTTTTCAGTTTCCTAAATTGTAGCACAGTTTACTATTTTTAGCAGTTTTTCGGGTCCTAAACTTCCGGATCCGTTTTGAGGCCCTAAACGATATTTTTGGGAAATCTGGGGGCTCTTCCCAAAGTGGTAGTTCTCGGATAGATCTTTCTAATGAGCTATTGTACGCATCAAACGGAGATCATATGCCAAAGCTACGACCCCCGGAAATTGATGTACCAATTTACCCATACGGTGCCCACAATTTGGCATTTCATCTTCTTGGGTTAGGTTTTGGGATGTAAAGGGTTTTCCATTGTTTCTCAACAATAAATAGGCCTTCGAGCCTCATTGTAACACAATTTAGAGGCATGTAGCTGCCACATCTCTTCTCAGAGATAAGCTACCATCGCCCTAGCTAATTTATTCCATTTCTGGCTATAAGCATATTTCAGTGTTTTCCATTAATGAAATGAAGTATTATTTCCACTGCATCTTTGTGTATATGGTTATCTCTGTATTTTGTTGCGTTCCAGTTTAAATCCGGATCAGCCATCATCAAAGTACGAAGCACTCCTAGTGATGGTGTTGGTAGAAAGACAGGAGACTGCTGAGAAGTCCTTCTCGAAATTCATTGTAACCTCGTCAAGTTATGTCTATTGATGTTGTTGTTTGTTGTGAATTCTACTTTCCATTCTTCTTCTCCAAACACTATGATGCATAGTGCCCATTCTTGTGGCAATCAACACACTTGAACTTGCTCAATTTCTTCTTTTTCCCTAGTTGTGATCATTCCTTGTTACCCTTGGAACCCTTCCCTTTTACTTTATTGGCCACACTAACCAGGGCAAGGTTATCCTCTCCATCTCCTTGCCTATTGACCGTAGACTCTTCTCGAGCCTCTTCCAGGATGCAATCATCCCAAAGCCTCTCCCAATTGGAAATTTTGTCTCGAGCGCAGACACCCTTGACAAATGGTTCTCATGGCTTGGTGAACCCATTCAGTGCCACATTGACAAGTTTTGTCTCATCTAGATTCTCTCCATTGGCTACAAGTTGATCTTGTATCTGTGTGATCCTCATGAAGTAATTAATTATGATATCAAACATTGATATTTGGATGGTTTTGAGCCTGTTTCTCAAGATCATCTTATTATTCATGTTATCACTCCATAATAGGTCCACTAGAGCCTTAAAGATATCTTTAAATGATTGCATCTTTGCCAAGTGCACGATCCAATGATCCTTTATAGCATCCATATCACTCTCTTGCCTCTGATGTTCTTCTTTTCATGAGTTTCCTTAAGTTTTGCATCTTTCAATATATGAACAACCTTTTTTGTAATCTCCCAAAGGTCATGCTCATCTAAAAGTAAGGTCACCCTCCCCTTCCATGACAGTATGTTAGATGTTCCATCCAACAGGTCTTCAATCTAAGACTAGTTATTGATATTGCTAGATCTCATAAAATTTGTCATGTGCTAAGTCCTATCACCCACAAGAATAAAAAAATGGCGTTGGTCTATAGAATTGCTAAGATCTCCTTATGGATCTATGTTTTGGTCCTTTAGAACACCCAAAAAAAAATTATCTGCACCAAAACCTTTAGTAGTACAGCCTCCCTCTCCCCCTCTAAAGAATGACCTCCACCAAATCGATGTTGATTGATCTATGCAAAACCCAAAAATTAGCCTCCCTCTTAAAGTGCAACCTCTAATACCATGTTAATTTTAATAACTCCAACTACTCACAACTTATTACCTAGCAAATCACTTGTAAATTTATGAATTGCATATTTATTAAGTAAAAGAATTATTGGACAAAAATAAAATATAAAAATAGTGGAAACAAAATTGACTAATCTCATACACATGCACACAAAGAATTATGCCCTTCAAATCTATTGTCCATTAACATTAGTTTTTAGCATATAAGGGCTTCCCTTCCTAAAAATTAAATGCCCACTGAGGAAAATTACAACTAGAAAAACCTGAAATTTGTCCACCTAATAAAACCCTCAAAACCTATCATTCAATCTTGCTAGTTGATGAATCATTCTCCCTTGTTTCCCCTTGTTTTTTTTTTTAGAATTTACACACCTGGATGATTTCCCTTCTCCACCCAAAGGTTGAGATCTCATTGTATCTTATGTTCACTAAATTTATAGTTTCCCTTAGCATAGCTTTCCTTTATAAGTTTGAACTATTGATCGAATCCACAACATTAATCTCACATTGAAAATAGATCTCAACTTCAATTGAAATCAACAATTGAAATTCATCTAATTCACTAATGCAAATAACCTTCGCACTTCATAATATTAACTCGTTGTTTCTTATAAAAGTCAATTACTTCAATAATTCTCTTATTTACTACTAAGGTTAGATGTCCCTTTGGAGATCTTGCATATGTCTAGACACTTAGATATGCGTGTGTAACGACCACTAGTCATATACACAGCGAAATATTAAAATATTTCGTAGACAAATACATCCATCGTAGGATAGTAAGTGTAAAGTGTATATTGTATTAAAGAATTGACGTATGATGATTACAAATGAAAATGATGGTCCTGTATATATAGCCAAGTAAGTACCCTTTCACTAACAGTTATGCCCTTAGGAACATAACTTTTTCATTAATTTCTAACTAATTAATCATTAGTCTTATTTTTTTTCTTTTACACCATTTGTGTTTATTTTTATATAAATATAGTTGGTTACATTGCCTTCCCCTTCAAAAAGTTTTTTCCTCAAAGCTTATTAATGATGGATTGGATCTCTTCTGTCGTTCAGAATATTTTCTCATTTCTGAACTTTCATCTTTGTTGATACAAAACAATATGATGTTCTGAGCGATAGACATAATTGTCATATTGAAATGGATCAAACCATCCTAGATTAATATTCTGACCCTAGGAGATGTGTGGTGAATAGTTATCGTATGACTAGATTGAGCTTATTTCAGTGTTCTTCGAAACATAAGTTTATTTATGTTTTGTGCTATATAGATTTGTAGATAAGTTAAGGTGTTTACTCTTGTGATTCGGATGTAGATAAGGAATTTCTCTTGTTTGAACTTCCTTAAACATTTTTTGTGGCAATTTCCTTATTTCCATCAGGCATTGTTGTTGTTGACTTAACCACTGAATCTTTATTTGGGATTTCTTTTGTTTGAACGACAACCTTTGAGTATGTTTTTACTTCAATAGGGTTTGGATTTGCCTGAACTGCGAAATTAGTGGAATTGATGTTTGTTTCTTCAGTTTGGACTGCTACATCTGGAAATTTTGATGCTTCCTCTGTGTTAAGTTTAGGTATGTTCTATGCTTAGAGCAATTTATTTCAATTTTCACAGTTAGCTCAATATTTTTTCTAGATTAGCAATCACATCAGCATTAAAGTAAACTGCAAATATAATATAAACATAAATTGCAGATGACAAGCCAGACAAGAGGACACAAAATGTAGCGCTAGCCAAGGACAAACCCCAATGTGGGGAAACCCTTGATCAATTCTTCTTATATCTTCTTCAATAGTTCAGCACAGAGAGAGAGAGAGATAGTACATTTACAATAGAAGTCAACATTTTGACTTATCTAGATAAGAGCACAGATCATCTCTAAGAAGATGATACATGAGATCAATTGAAGACATGCTGCTTAAACTGATTCTCCAAGGTGACTCCTTCACCTATCATTGTGTCGCATCTCGTCATCATGATGCACCTCACCATGCTGCACCATGTTGCACCCATTAGCACAATGCTAGATCTTATGACCATGTTGTACACATCATACTGCTGCATTGTTGTCCCAGTGTTTAGCACTGTTGTACCTTATGCCACTGTTGCACCATGTTGTCACCCATGTGCTTTTTGTACCATTGTTACTTTGTGTACTTGTTGCACCAAGTACCATATTGTTGTCCCAATGTGCTTGCAGCACTATGCTTGATGCACCTTGTTGTTGTTGCTATCCCATGTACCATACTATTGTAACACCATGAACTTGTTGCACTAAATACAGTTGTCCCATGTACCATACCACTATGTACAGCCAACATGTACTTGATTTTGTTGTTGTCCTAATGTGCCACTGCTGCACAATGTCATAGTTGTCCTAATCGTTATGTTGTCCCCACATGTTGTTGTCCTAACATGATGTTGTCCTAACATGTTGCTATCCCAACATGTTGTTGTCCCATCATTGTGATGTCCAATGAATTTGCAACACCATGTGCCTTGTTGTCACATGGTTGTACCATTGTACCATTGTTGTCCCATTGTGCACAATATGCCATTAACCATTGTTGTCCCATTGTTGTACCATTGTACCATTGTTGTCCCATTGTGCACTATGCTGCACTATACAACCAGCTGTCATATTCAAGGCGGCTAGCTATAGTTTTATGGCCTGTGGCCTAGCACATAGTAATACCAATGTCTTCTCCTCTCAGTGTTTAGGTGACAGCAGTAGGCTTCCATTAAGACAACAATCTATGACAATCAAAATAGCAGTTAGAGAACAATGTTAAGGATAGTTGGAGGTGGCTTCTTTACCTCAGCGTTTAAGTATGAGAGCTCCTTGACAGCGATGGCATTACTTGTGTAGAAATTCTCTTTTAAGACAGCATTTAGGTACCATCTCCATTAGGCAGCGTAGCAACTAAGATTAGGGCATCTCTCCTCCTTAGACCTGCGGCTAGGGTTGCTGCCTTCATTTCCATGGTTGCGTATTTAGGGTATCTCCATAACTGCGGTTAGTATCACCCTTGGGACATCGTAGTAGATGAGACCTTTCTTCCTTGACAGCGTAGTAGATGAGGGATTTCTTCCTTGATCTAGGTCATGTGTAGAGTTGCTAGGGCATCAACTAGGACTGTGTTTAGGGCATCCTTTTAGGATAGGGTTTATCCCTTAGAGATTCTTATTTCCACTAAAACCAAAAACAAATGGAGAAGAAGAAATCTCAAGAGAGTTATGTGTAAAAATGACTTGCAAGGCACTTTTATTTATACCAAAACGTGGAGCACAAGAGGGGGCAGTTTAGTTGCTGACCGACCTTGACGAATTGTCCCATAACACAAATAAATTCATCTCCATGAATACTTATTGGAATCGGATGATCTTTAGATCAATCATACACCTCTCGATGAGAGGGATCCAAGAAAAATATCAGCTTCCATAAATAAGATGACCCACATGGAGTTTGGCCCTAGTTTCCAATTTTAACACTCCCTCTCAACTAGGGAGAGATCCATCTGTCAGACTATACTATCTCTGCCATCAGTGCCTTGCACTGCTCTGCTCTACTGAACTCTATTCTGCTCTTCTCTACTCTGATCTGCTCTACTGAGCTTTGTTCTACTCTACTCTGCTCTTTTGAGCTCTACTATGCTCTGCTCTGCTGAACCATGAAGAAGAAGAATTGATTGAGAATGTCTCATACCATTCTCTACTGACCCGAAGTCAGTTTTATTGATCCCGGATCAATATCACAAGAGAGTGTCTCAAACCACTCATATTGGTCCCAGAGCAATGGATGTCATCCTAGCATAAGGAGTACAATAGATACAACGATGCGTCCATCGATAGTACTACTATGGTCCCTAACCCCATTTCCCTGCTCATTGGCCAAATGAGAGGTACTTCCCATGAGTCCCAGACTACATGGGTAGGATACCTCGACAAGAGAACCATTCATCTTGTCCCTAAGTCGCCTCAAGGTATCACAGGGGAAGGTTCAGCCATTCACCATGTACACAATGCACCATTAGGGGAGGGTGAGTCGCCCTATGGTCCCTGTATTGCTCTAGTAGTACCCCAAGCCCCTCGGAGCTCCCAGAGCTCAATGCATGCAACATGCAGGACCCTCATAAGAAGGTCTCTCAAAGACTCCAAGTCCTTCGAGAAAGTCACAGATTTGACCTTTCCCCAGGGCTTTGATAGAATGTTTGTGACCTGTACATCAGTTTCAATGCGATAGAGCATCCTCTCTGATCGACGTACAATATCCCAGATAAAGTAGTATCTGATGTCTATATACTGGAGCAATCATAGAATACAAGATTCCTCAACAATCGAATCCCCCCTTATTGACACACAAGATCACGGTGGTATCCATCATGTGTACAAATAGCTCACTGAAGAGCTCCTGCCACCAGGCAGCTTCACATGAGGTCATGCTCGTAGCTATGTATTCAGTCTTAGTGGTGCTCAAAGCAACCATCTTCTGCTTCCTGCTCATCCAAGATATCGAGTAGAACCCAAAGACAATCATCACTCAGAAGTGCTCTTGAGATCCTCCACACTGTGTGCCTAGTCAACATTTGAATAATCATGCAATTTCACATTTCTGACAGTGTATCTCAATTCACGAGATTGTTCCTTGAAGATATCTCAGAATATTCTTGGCACCAATCCAGTGAGGCTCAACCATATATGAGCTCATCATGCTAACTGCAAAACATATGTCTGGATGGAAGTTCACCAAGAACACCAACGCAAATGAGTTTATGAAACTCAAAGGCATTTCCCAAATCTGGTCCAGCATCACTACCATATAGCTTCTGAAAGTTAAGATCCTCGAGGTAGTCACGAGCTTGCAGTTTACCATTGCACATCAGAATCCAACTCCCTCTTACTTCTACAAATGGGAGGGTCTACACCTGTCAGAAATAGTTCATCCTCAGAAGGTGCTGGTATGAGAGGTCTATCATCCACAACCTTCGAGCAATGATTTGGATCGGTTTCACTCCTAGTGAATCTCAGCTTCATCAGACAGCTATTAATCCTCTCATACTACGCCCAAGGCATTTTGCTTCAAGCCATAGAGGGACTTCTTCCACCTGTATACATGAGATTCCCGATCATGGATCTCAATCTCCTCGGGTTGTTCCAAACCTATGGACCTGCTACATGAGGGGAATGGTCCCCTTATAAGATTTTCCTTCAGCACATCTCAGACATGTACCTTCATGCTCTTCTTGAATTCAAGCATCCCTGTCACCATCTCACTCACATTGGGTAGGGCCCCATAAGTAGACCATCTTGGAACTTGATACAAATTTCCAACCCTAAAGCCCTGAGTAAAAACATCTTTGAAAAAATTATTTTCAAACACGTACCTTTCCATCAATGAATGCCACCCTGAAACCTTTGACTTCCATTGCTGAAATGGACACCAGGTTCTTCTCGCGATCAAGTACACAAAAGAGATCTTTGTAAATGAATCGAGTTACCCTCATTCAATTGAGGGGTAACATTCCCTACACCCTTTCCGAGATAGGTGGTATCAACTCCAAGTATAATCCCACAATTGTTTCCATCTCTACCAAATTAGAGAGCTCACCCTTCTATCCGATGAAGTGCCTTGAAGCACTACAATCAATAAGCCAGATTCCCACATAATCTAAAGGACAGGGCCAATACAAGATAATGATTCTTTATCTTATCAGAAACAGCATTTGATTCTTCATACCTGGGGTTCCTTGCTTTCTTTGAAGAGTCAGTCGTTTCCTTGATGACCCGCATTACCTTTCATTCCTCTGATCATTGAAGATGTCCCTGGAATGATTGTTATCTTCATCCAGATATTTTTCCCTGCCATTCAAACACTCCTTCGCATAATGGCTGAACTTATTACAAACAAGCCAGTTGTCTTTCTTTCCACACTTAGATCCAGACTTCCCATTAAAGTGATCTTTAGGTAGGCCATCAGAAGCTTATGTTGCACCATTCTGATAATATTCTCTGCTTCGACTTCACCCTTAGTGAATTTGAAGAGGGATGAGGAATCCATTGATCCTTTTGTCCTTTCCCAACTGTCTTCGGTGATTTCTCTTTCACTCTTGCTTGGGAGTTGTCTTCACCTCAGCTCTGATACCATGTTAAGTTTAGGTATGTTCTATGCTTAGAGCAATTTATTTCAATTTTCACAGTTATCTCAATATATTTTCCAGATTAGCAATCACATCAGCATTAAAGTAAATTGCAGATAGAACATAAACATAAATCGCAAATGAAAAGCCAAGACAAGAGGACACAAGATGTGGTGCTAGCCAGGGACAAACCCCAATGTGGGGAAACCCTTGATCAATTCTTCTTATATGTTCTTCAATAGTTCAGTAGAGAGAGAGAGAGAGAGATAGTTCATTTACAACGGAAGTCAACACTTTGACTTATCTAAATAAGAGCATAGATCATCTCTAAAAAGATGATACATGAGATCAATTGAAGACATGTTTCTTAAATTGATTCTCCAAGGTAACTCCTTCACCTATCATTGTGTTGCATCTCGTCATCATGCTGCATCTCTCTTTGTTGCACCATGTTGCACCCATCATCACAATGTTGGACCTTATGACCATGTTGTACACATCATATTGTTGCGCCTTATGTTGCACTGTTGTCCCAGTGTCTAGCATTGTTGTACCATGTGCCACTGTTGCACCATGTTGTCACCCATGTGCTTCCTGCGCCATTGTTGCTTTGTATACTTGTTGCACCAAGTACCATACTTCTGTCCCACTGTGCTTGCAGCACTATGCTTGTTGCACCTTCTTGTTGTTGTTGTCCCATGTACCATACTATTGCAGCACCATGAACTTGTTGCACTAAATACAGTTGCCACCACTATGTACAGCCACCATGTACTTCTTGTTGTTGTTGCCCTATTGTGCCACTGCTGCATAATGTCATAGCTATCCTAATCATTGTGTTGTCCTAACACGTTGTTGTCCTAACACGTTGTTGTCCCAACATGCTATTGTCCCATCATTGTGTTGTCCAATGAGTTTGCAGCGCCATGTACCTTGTTGTACCATTGTACCATTGTTGTCCCATTGTGCACTATATGCCATTGACCATTGTTGTCCCATTGTGCACTATATGCCATTGACCATTGTTGTCCCATTGTTGTACCATTATTGTCCCATTGATGTACCATATGCTGCACCATGTTCCATTGTTCTCACATTGTTGTACCATTCTACAATTGTTGCCCCATTATGCACTATGTTGCACTATACATCTAGTTGTCATATTCAAGGTGGCTAACTATAGTGCTATGGCCTGCGGCCTAGCACATAGCAATGCCAATGTATTCTCCTCTCAGCATTTAGGTGACAGCAATAGGCTTCCATTAAGACAGCAATCTATGACAATCAAAACAGCAGTTAGAGAACAGCGTCAAGGATAGTTGGAGGTGGCTTCTTTACCTAAGCGTTTAAGTGTGAGAGCTCCATGATAGCGAGGGCATTACTTGTGTATAACTTCTCTTCTAAGACAGCGTTTAGGTACCATCTCCATTAGGCAGCATAAAAATTAATATTAGGGCATCTCTCCTCCTTAGGCCTGCAGCTAGGGTTTCTACCTTCATTTCCATCGCTGTGTATTTAGAGCATCTCCATAACTGCAATTAGGTCACCCATGGGATAGCATAGTAGATGAGGGCTTTCTTCCTTGACAGCGTAATAGATGAGGGCTTTCTTCGTTGATCTAGGTCGTGCGTAGAGTTGCTAGGGCATCATCTAGGATTGTGTTTAGGGCATCCTTTTAGGATAAGGTTTATCCCTTAGAGATTCTTCTTTCCACTAAAACCCAAAACAAATGGAGAAGAAGAAATCTCAAGAGAGTTGTGTGTACAAATGACTTGCAAGGCACTTGTATTTATACCAAAACATGGAGCACAAGAGGGGGCAGTTTAGTTGTTGGCCGACCTTGACGAATTGTCCATAACACAAATAAATTCATATCTCCATGAATATTTATCGAAATCATATGATCTTTAGATCAATCCTACACCTCTCGATGAGAGGGATCCAAGAAAAATAAAGCTTCCATAAATAAGATGACCCACATGGAGTTTGGCCCTAATTTCCAATTTTAACACTTTGCGACAAGTTCTTTGAACCTATTCATCAATGACTTATTTTTGTCCTCATGTTTTTTAATCTGTTTGAGCAGAGTTTGATTATGATTTTTAAGACATAAGCATTCCTCATTCTCTAAGTCAACTTTATTTTGGCCTTCTAAACACTTGATTTGTTCTACTAATGTTGGGTTAAGGCTCTTTAAACATAAATTTTCTTCTTCTTGTTCTAATAAACGCTCCTTGAGTTCCTTCTTTGATGCTTTAGCTTTCTTGACTTGTTCAAGTAGTTTTTCTTGGTGATCTCTGAGACGCAAAATTTATGTCTTTGCTGCAGATGACTTTTTCAAGCTCTTTTTGCTTCTTTGATATAGTTTTTTCGTTATCTTGAAACACCAAGCCTAAGATATCCTTAAGGGTCTTCTAATGAAGATTTTATTGATTTTGATTTACTTGTTATGTCTCGAAACATGACCATCTTCCCTTTATAAGGAAACGTCACAACTTGCTTTTCTATGTTTAACATGAATGTACCCAAATCCTTAAACTAGGGTTGATCGAGTATGATGTCAATCTTTTTATCCGTCCTTACAACATGAAATTGAGATATGTACTCACAACGACCTATTTTCACTTGTAAATCACTAATTTTATACTATTTTTGGTCAAAAATATTTTTCTTTACACCAATACTTAGCTCTGGAATTAAAGTTGATTTGCCAAATTGATGTTGATATGTTTTTTTATCATTGCTTGGGTTAATGGCGACATTAACTTATTTCCCTTGGATACTTCCTTTTAATGTAATTACTCCATGATCTATGACTGAAAGACCGTTATAGGGAAAGCTTTCTTCCTTCGTCATTTTAAAATTGAGCTCCGTCATTTTTTTTCAATGATTGATCTCATTTGTTTTGTCGAGATGCCTTAAGGTATTATGTAATCGCCGCCTTCTTTTTTTTCTTCTTAATATAAACCCTTCTTTTTAAATTTTAATATATATATATATAATATATATATATTATATATATATATTTGTTTTTTCAGTGTTTTTATAATTTAATTGATTAATAAATATATATTATTATTAATATTAATACTCTTTAAATAATTAAATTAAATTAATTGTAACAATTAAATTAATTTAATAAAGCTTGATGGACCGATACATACGAATTTACACCATTTGACCGGAATTAACCCGATTGACTACATTGTTATATGATTGGATGACGAGGTTCTGTCAAGGGACGTCGGCGTGAAAACTATCTGAATTGTGTGATGAGCATGGACATCAGTCGGGAGTGCGGTGAGCATGGACAACGAAGGCTCCGGAAGGCGGTAAGCGTCAACAATGGAAATATTAAAATACTTTGTAGACAAATACATCCATCATAGGATGGCAAAGTGTAAAGTGTATATTGTATTAAAGAATTGATGTATGATGATTACACATGAAAATGAAGGTCCTGTATATATAGCCAGGTAAGTATCCTTTCACTAACGGTTATGCCCTTAGGGACATACCTTTTCATTAATTGCTAACTAATTAATCATTAATCTTATTTGTTGTCTTTTACATTATTTGTATTTATTTTTATATATATTTAGTTTGTTACAACGTGGGAGTACCTATCTGATGTTGCTATCATCAACATAATCCAACAAAGTTTGTGTGAGAAATTACATTGGATAAATCTCTACTGCAATCTTAAAAGATTAATCTAGAAATGTAGTGATTACATACATGAAATAGTTTGTATATCATTAAGGACGGCCTATCTTTTTGAGAATCAAAACTTTACTTGTACGAAGAGTTTTTTATGCGATTTCTCTGTAGGATTAAAATGGACATCCCAATTCAGGGAGAAGTTTTTATTACAAATGTTATGAGCGTAAATTGTCTTCCAAGAATGGAGATTGATTTAGTCGATTGTCTTGGATGATCACAAAAACCTTAATATAAAAAGCTAAACTATAGCAAGGGATAGTCTTCCAATATTTTTTCTAATCAAGAGAACTAATAGACCTATTGCCTATCACCAAAGAGGCCTAGGGTCAAGTTGGAGGGTATGCCCATATATTTCTGAGCCTAACGCAACTGCCCACGAGTATGCTAGGTGGATTAACCAAGTTTCGAACCTACGTGGGGCCCCAATATTGGCCAACTAATGCTTTCTGTTGCAAGACATCAACCATTCACCTAGCTCGATGGGCTAATTATATCCCTCCGTAAAGATGAAAAGAAAAGAAAAAATGCTTGGTCAAGGGACCCCTTCATGAAAGAGATGGCTATACTCCTAGAGGAAGAGAATTTTCTCTCAAGAGGAAAAGGAAAGGTTTGAGGATCCTATCATAAGGATGAAGAGATTACAAGTTAGTGAGGGACTTGTGATACAAACTTCAAGGAATTCCAAATCCTCAATGTCATAGGAGTAATCATTGGCTAATTATTTTGACCAAATTAGATTCTATTAACATAGGTCCAACTCCCGTTGAGTTGAGGAGTGGACTAGATGAATATCCGGTGGTAAAAGAAAACTATGTAAGGATATGCTCTGCTCAAATTGGCTAAGGGAAATTAAAAAAAAAATACTTGACTAACTTGAAATATCAATTAAATGACAATTAATTCCTGAATAAAATGGCCAAGGAAATGTTTTCCAAAGGACTAGAAGCAAGAAGGGATGGTATACTAATGAATGCACTGCCAAACTCACTTTTAGTAAAAGAGAATGGTTTGAGGGAATGGGAAATAGTCTATGCAATAAAGGATCAGGATGGAGATTAATCTAGGATAATTTTATTAAGGAGAGAAAAACTAAATTCTTCCAGTAAGTACCATGGGAAGAAGGCAGGATTTTGCTAGATGCAGAAGACTCATTTTGAAAAAGGTTTGGGTGTTTAATCACTTTTTAGTTGATTGAGAATGCAAGCTTCAAGGATCGATAAATAGTTTGTGGAAAAGAAGATCAGGAAAATGAAAATTGAGACCAACAGACTAAATTATTCCAATAAAGTATTAGAGCGAAAATGCAAACATGGAGAAGACTTACTTCAGAAAACGCTAGTGTTTAATTGCTTCTTAGGTGTTCTTCAAAAAACCTTCAAGGAAGTAAAAAGAGATAACGTTGACTCGTTAGAAAACATTCTATTCCCAATCAATAATAAAATGAATAATTCCAATCCTTGTATAAATTCTGGAAGAATTTGAAAACAGTTACCTTCAATAGCTAAAGATAAAGCTCCAGCTCTGAATGAATCCACATCAATTTCTACAACTTCGGCATTCAAGTTAAAAGGATCTTCCAGGAGCAATTAAAAACCCAATGGACATATTAACGAGAGCAGATAAGCTCTACTATATTAGCTTTCATTCTGACAAAAACCGACCCCACCAACTTGGAAGGGTTCAAGCCCATTTCTTTATGTAACGTGGTTTATAAGGTTATTACTAAAGTAATTACCAACAGGCTCAAAACCCCTTGTTCTATCTCTGATCACAAAGAAGGAAGGGGACTTTGTAAAAGCTAAGTAACCCCTTGATAAAGTTATTTTGGCCCCAAGCATCTTTAATTTCTCCGAGGGAATGGAAATGGACTAATCTATCATCTCCAGTCCTTTTCTTAGCATAGATAGACTGTGTAATTTGATAAGTAAGATCGTACCTCTTTCGAGAAAGTTAAGCATTTAAATATAGAACCGTTTCGGGAAGATTTGAAAATACTAAAGCATTCTTAGAAAATTGATTGCTGACTTCTTAAATTTGCAAGGAAATTTGAAATTCACGTCTGAATTTTGCGTATCAAAGAGTATATTATTGATTTAGACAACTAGCAGTCCATCTTATTTACAATGGGAATATGATGAATAAATTACACATAAACAAGTGCGCTTTCTTACAATGAAATAACCTGTTATAAAAGACTCGCTCTCTCTTCATACTTTCAGAGCATTGAAAATAAAAGTCCGCAATTCTCAGAAAAATTCCAGAGAGAAAACACAAATTGAAATTGTATACATGTACAATATTGAACAAAACTTCTCGCCCCACTTCAAGATATAATTCAAAGCCAGGGCATCTTTCTGTCCCATCAGCCAGGCCATCTTTCTGTCTCATCTTCTCCTCCATGAAGTCATCCAACAAAAGACAATGGACATTTTTACACCTATCTATGATGTATTTGGAGCTTCCGGATGATAATGTAGCATTTCGGTCCAGAACATCTCCTTCAATTCTTCTTCTTTCAGTTCTTCCTCAGGCATGTCCAAATCAAAGGGTGCTGTTGCAGAAAGCTCTAGGCTTGGATCATGAAGTGCAGAAAAGTAAGGGTGCTCAAGAGCTTCTGTAACAGTGATTCTTTTGCGAGGATCAAAAGCTAGCATCTTGTCTAGTAGGCTGATGGCAGTAGGATTTGCTCGAGGATATAAACGTTGTAGAGAAGCATGGGAAGTAACAGGAAGTGATTTTATGTAGGAATGGGCCTTCTGGCTCTCGATAAATTCTAGATCATCTTCATCTGGGCTGCCAAGTACATTGACAATCAGTTTAAGTTGGTTGATATAATCCTTACCAGGGAATATGGGCTTTCATCCCAATAACTCTGCAAATATACAGCCTACAGACCAAATATCAATAGATGTACCATATTCCTCACAGGGCAGAAGCAATTCAGGAGCCCTGTACCATCGTGTGACAACATATTCGGTCATGAACTGTCCTTTCTCACAGTTTGTTCGAGCTAAGCCAAAATCACATATCTTAAGGTCACAATTGGCATTCAATAATAGATTACTTGGCTTCAAATCTCTATGCAACACATTGGCAGAATGCAGATACTTTAGTCCTCGCAGCAACTGCTAAGAGAGCAATACAAACAGTTAGTGCAAATAGCCTCTTAAGATATAAAAACACATCATTTCCAAAACAAATTTAAGAATAAAGTAAAAACACAATATTGAAGATGCAAATCAAATCATGAAATAATGACTTACTAACAAAGTCAGATAAACAATTGCTTTGCACTTCAAAACAAATTAGAATGTGATATGATACAGTTACACCTATAACAATGGTTAATGATTTAATATGAATATGGTAGAGCAGACGTCTAAATGTATTTCACAGACGTCAGCATGTATTTCTACAGCCCAATCAAGTGCAACTTGACTCCATAACATACACAGCCCAAAAAAACAGAAAAAAAGGTCTCTAAAATCTTTTCAATCTACTTCAAAATTCTGTGACAATGCATGCAAGCACTTTGCAATGGGTGCAATTTCTTGCAGAACCCATTCTTACCAGTATAAAAATGAAACTTCAAAAAAATTATGTTGCATCCAGCAATATGACTATTGTTGATCGTCCAATGACTTTTACATGAATCTGGAGGGGTAGATACAAGAGACATCTCCTCGCAACATAGCAGTAAACAAGCTTTACGAATGGAAGGCTTGCATTAAGCCAAAAGCAACCCACAAGACTTCAGGCAGAACAAAAGAGATGAATTGAGGATAAAGAAAAGACAGTCAGAGGTGGGGATAACATTTAGGAGCAAAAAGCTACTTCCAGCAGGGAAAAACACAAGAATGCAGAAAAGTCCAATAGCAGAAACTCCAGAGTTCACGGTTTCCATGGTGGCAATCGGATATTGATGTCTCTCACCTGTCTGTGAGATCATTTTTTAACAAAAGATGTAAATTCAGAGGCACTCTCAAAGTTGACAATCTTGCTATCTAGTACTAGAAGAATCAAAGACTTAACCAGCTATGTTTTTACTTTTATTGTTCAAATGCACAATGTATCAGCATAAAGAAAAATGCACCACTGATGCCCTCCCAGAAGATACACGGCACCAAAAAAAAAAAATACAAGAAACAGTATCATAGCTATTTCTGGTAATGACAGTAAAATCAATGACTTGACTAGAAGAATCAAAAACTTAACTAGCTGTGTTTTTCCTTTTATTGTTCAAATGCACAAACTATCAGCATAAAGAAAAATGCACCACTGATGCCCTCCCAGAAGTTATACTTCAAAATTTCAGGAAAAGTAGCATAGCTATTTCTGGCTTTTCAAAATTCACTTTTACTGTAAAGACAATAAAATAATTTCATTTTTGTTACTTTGCATCCTATAGTACCCAATCTAAGCTGCTTATAGAATAGCAAATGCAAATGTAATTATAAGTAAGATGAACCAAGATGCTCTCCATCTTCGCTCTTTTCAGTAGACTCCAGAGATCACCAACTACATGCGCATATCCACCACATCTTCAATACTGCCAAAACAAGGTGAAATATTCCAAACCGAATTAACATCCCAATCTTAACATTACCGTAAGTGCTGCAATGGCCTTCTTCACCTCAGCATGAAGACAGTCATAACAGAATGATTATAATTGATCCACTTCCTAAACTATCAGCAGAGAACAGATTTCTCTTGGATTCCTCTCAAATCTCCTCGTACTAAATAGCATGTGATGATAACAGAAAGTGTACGAAGATCACAATATAATGGATTTTCTCTGGTTATGTATCTTCAATGCTTAGGTAGCTCTTGTGAAACTGAATTTTTGTGTTTACTCCCAAATTTGCATCACCAGGAGCAACCATATTGTGTCATGTTTCGACATTAGCACCTGTTCAATCACTCACATGAACCAACATCTGTCGCAAAAGACTGTCTCAATGAACCAGGCTGAACAGGCAAACCATACAAGATACATACACTGAAGCATAGCTAGTAAACAAATCTATGGAACTCGTCCATTGCGTTTGCTTGCTTTCATAGAATGTTATATCAGTTTCTTTGTTGTTTGAACACACTTTCTATCCAAACAATGGTTAGGGGAGAGTAACATTTATTGAAGTGGTCCATTAGAGTAATATTGATAATTGTTAAGAGATGATAGTTATCTCCATCTCAACTCGGGAGGATCAATTACGGTGCATTGTATATGGATAAAATATCTATAATTCTGATATTTTTATTTATCTATGTTAAGAGATTTGCACGGAAATGTGATGCAATTGAGGGCATGGTGTCCCAATGCTCACCTTGAGTTGCAATTTACGGTCATACAAAGAGCACTGACACCATAAAAGGTGCACTCCATCACATTGACAGAATTCATGGAGAAATGATTTAACCTTGTATTAATGGTCAGAAAACATATTTAGTATTTACAAATACAATCAGAGCTTTTAACTCGCTCCTCCCTACATGGCTTTTGGCTGACTCAATAACTCTTCCTCTCTATTCTGACATAGCTATGAATCGCTAACTCAGTTGGCTAACTCCCAGACTAGATTAGTTAACCTGCCTATCCTCCCATTACTCTCATTGTTGACTCCTCTACATCCTCTTTGGCTCTCCATATGCCTCTCTTACTCTTCAACTTCATCTTCTATTGTGACCTTTCATCTTCCTTTAGTAAATTGTTTTTCTCTATCACATTGTCTTCTTGTTGCACTCATAAATGATAATATACAATCATAGTCATGCTGTTCCAAGCATACTTTCAACTCACTCCTGTTGTAAAATGTAACTAGGTTCAGTCTTCATAATGACATTGTAATTGTGATTTTGTAAATGATGAAAAGAAGAAATATGAATTTATTATTATGCTTGCTTCATAGGTTTCATGAGCAAGAGTTTTATATAGATGGCTCCCATTGAGAGCCTTAGGATTTGTCTATAAAGTCAAAGAGTCAATGTCATGTATGAAGAGCTCTTCTTGAGCATAGGTCAAATGTATAGAAGTCTATAAAGCCCTCCAACGTCAAGCACAAGTCCTCTTCATGTCGGCCTGCAAGATGAAGTAAGGGCTCATGTCGGCTCACTCAAGTTGACACCCATTTGGATGCTAACATCGGCTTATTATATAGGACGAATCACTATATAAATGTGGGTAGGCACTTCGCATTAGTGTATAGTACAGAATTTCGCATGTCTGAGATTTCGGTGAAGAAGTGACAGAAAAGGAGGTTCAGATCACCTCCAATTCGAATAGATATCTCGGTGAAGGCTTCAGTTTAAAGGCTACAGTTCGAAGACTACAATTCTGTGGGAGAAAAAGGGAATTCGGATCCCTCTAAGATTCAGATCACAGGGACAGTGATAATGTGACAAGTTTGGATGCCTAGTTATGAATACAAAGGGACAGCAAGTAAAATGATACGGGAGCAGCGAAGTGTAAGGGTTGAAGAGAATCTCGGATCTCTCTCATAACTCAGATCACAGAATAGAGGATGTATCCCTGAATTCGGATCACAGTGACTAGTTTAGATCAAGTCATTGCATGAAGTTCGGATCTCTGCTAGGAAGAAGTCTCAAGGATTTGGAGCTATCTTTCATGACATGACAGTTCATTGTCATGAGAAGAGATGATCTCAGTTTATGATATGAAGAAGGTCGAAGTGGAAGAGAAGAATGACTGTCAAGAGGTCTTGTGTCTTGGGCTTGGAGTGGCTAATAGGTCAAGGGTCTTGATCTTGGTATTTCTCAATTGGAATCTCTATAAGAAGAATTTGTGCAGGTTTTCCTCTCAAAGAGTGAGGTTTTGGCCCTGGCTCATAGCCTACATGTTGTGTCTCTTGTCTATTTATGTTTATGCATTGGTTACTGTTTGATGAAGAAGCACACAAATAATCTAACAAGAAGATCATAATCTAAAGAAGTAAAAAGCATTCACAAGCAGTCACTAATGAAAGAGAAATCACCTAATGCTAATGCCCTAGATTTCTCAACATGGTATCAAAGCTAAGGTGTCGAAGTCAAGAAAAGGGCAGACAATCAAATAGACACTCAAGGATCGAATTTCAAGTAAGGCATCAAAGCAAGATTGAAGAATATCAAAGTAAAGTCGAGATCTACTTTGGAGAATCAAACCCTAGATCATAGAAAAAGGTTCTTTAGATGAAGTCTTGGGATTATCAATCAAGGCCAAAGCCTTATTCCTACTCAAGGCAAATAGATCTACAGATCAAAGCAGCTAGAAGTCTACTCCAGCAAAAGTGTTGGATACTATAGTCATCATCAAAAGACCACAAAGACCCTCATCAAGTTATCTACAAAGCAAGATAGCTCGAAGTACTTTAAATTCAAAGATCACATCATCTTGGAGAAAGTCAAAATCCTAGAAGCATTTCTGATCTGCACTACAAAAGAAGTCGAAGTATCTTGGAGGCAAAAATGCATTATCCTCATCTTAAAAAGCTATAACGCAAGCTCCCTATCATTGAAGCAAGGATCCCCTCCTTATCCTTGCAGAAGATCATCCGAGGAAGCATCAAAACATCCTCATCAATCACCATCAACAACGGAAGCTAGATCTAGAGGTGTTGACATCATGAAAGGAGCAATCTCCTTTGTTGAAGAAAGGCTTTTCAGTTGGAAGAAGATCATCCAAAAGGAGCACTAATACATCTTCTTCAACCACTATCAAAGAGATCAAGTTGAAGATTTCATCTTCACTTGTCAAGTAAGTATCTTTCATTCTATAATCAAATTTGGTAAAATGACTTCGTTTTGCAAGGAAATCAATAAGCTGGTTGGGTCTTCAAAAGTCCTTGCATGGAAAAGGAGGATAGACATAGTCCTCGAAGAAAGTGAAGTCATTGAACATATCTATGAAAAGGTCTCCTATGAATACATGGAAAGGGATCAAAGGGCTCAAGTGGTTCTTATGAAATCACTAAAAGGTCCCCTCATCCCTGTTATCACTCCGTAATTTTAGAGATTGCGGAAAAAATCACAGAGGTAACCACAGAACCACTTTGGAAACTGGGAATTTAGCCCTTCCAGTTTCAGAGAGGGATCTCTCTTTATGATTTAGCTTTGTTTCATTGAAGGTATTAGGCTAGCTATTAAGTTCAAGTTTGGGTTTTTTGTGTTGTTGTGTTGAAACTGGGAAGAAAGGGCAATGGGTAAATGGAGTCACAGGTTTGAGGTGATCAAGTACAGAGTTTACAGGTTTGGGACTGCTGGCCCTATTGTTGGGGATGATTGTTGATGACCGAGCCTCCAAATTTGTTGAGTTGTTTGCCTTGCTGTCGAAGATAAAAACAGCATGTCCCATCTATCTTCACTTGGGATAGAAAATTTAACTAATTTTCTATAGGTCTCATCCACATCTGTGTACTTCTGGAAAGTTGGTTTGATGATGAACAAATGTCTAATCTCATGACTGATGAAAAAGTCGAAATCTAAGGCCTCCAGGAATGCTTTCTCTATTATATCCCCCTTTACACCTGCAAATCTTGACTTGTCTTGGGCAATATTGCATAGTTTCTCCTGGTACTTAGTCAAGCTCATGAAGTTATCTCCCATACCAATAAAGTCCTGGTAGACCTTTCCTGTTCAGTACCTGCATCTTCTTATGAAATCTTTGTATGTTGGTTTCTAGATTTTAATATTTATTGTCCAGCTGTAGCATAAGGTTTCTTTTGGTGTGCATCCTCTTCACTTCTAGAATAGTGTCTGTCCTGTCTTGAATTCCCAACTGTTCAAATTCTTCTCTGCTTTTGGAATTCAAGATTTTGATAATTGATGTTGCTTCCCCAGGTTTCTGTCCTAAGCCTATTTTGATTTGCCTTATTACCTCTTTGGACCTCTGTATTAATTCTTGTTGCTCGAAAATAATCTATATGGAATGCCATATTTCTATGATGGCTTCACTGATTTCTGTCCATATGTTTTCTCTATCTTGGGCCAGAGTTTGAGTCGTAACTGATTCACTCTGCAACTGTTCAATTTTTAGATTAAGTTGATGAATTTTCTGCAACTCTACCACATAAGAATTATCAATTTTTAATTTATGTTATGACAATGTCTTGAGTTGAGCTTTTAACTTAGCAATTTCTAGTTCCTGAATGGACAGATCGTCCATGGCTTTAACAAGTTCACTTGCAGAATCCGATGTTTGTGCTGGAGTTGAAGTTGATGTAGATGCCCCTGGGGTTGTGGTCACTGAAATTGGGAGTGTTGTAAGTGGAACTATGGCCAACTATGTTGCCTGCTCTTTTTCTTCAAGCAATTTCTCCAGTTCTACTTCCATGTCTCGGGTTTGGCTGTTTTGTTCAATCACTATTCGGAACATATCCTCTTTCTACTTTTCCATCTCTCTGACTTCCTTATAGCCCGTGGATCTTCTGTGGTAGGCAATTTTAGTTGCTTCGCCAATGTTGCTATATCAGCATCCTTTCTTTTCACAAGCTCTTTTGCTGCCTTTACATCTTTGGGATTATATCCCAGTTTGATCACCAAGTCTTCCAGTGACTTGATCTTGGTATCCTTGGCTAAGGATGAAATCCTTTCCAAATTAGTTGTGACTATGTGTTGTTTAATGATACATGCAACCTAGAAGCGGACATGGCAGCATTAGTTAGTGTGGAATACATCATTTCACTGGTTTGTTTGTGCATGTCCATTTGATCTATTGGATGAATTCGTTGTGTATCAAAACTAAACACAGATTCTTTATAATCTGTTGGTGTCATTGGGGCTGGCACTTTAGCTTCAAGGAATGCAATTTGCATTTTGCCCTTTTCTATGTCAAATGCTGAAAGGAGCCTGTGTTGTGATGTAGTTGTCTGCTTCCAAAATTGTGTGTAGGTTGTGGCTTTCAGCATCACATTCCTTTGTTTGATTGCCTTGTATTTGGCAAAAATATTAGGCTCAACATTGTCTTGAGCCAGGTCAATTGTTTGTGGTGTTTTTGGAGGATCTTGCGAAGCAGAGGAAGATGGAGAGCCTATAAAAATGTCTCCCTGTCTTGTACCTACTAAAATGTCTTCTGATGTTGTTGAAACATGTTTACCTGTCATGACTATAGTAGTATGTCCTTCTTCATCCTGCATAAAAACTGGTGGTGGATTCTTTTTGGGCTTCTTTGTATAGGTTAAGAACTGCTTGGCTTCAATTTCTGTCACTTGAGAAGACTCTTCTTCTCTGGTCCTTTTATCATGCTTATCCTGAGGAACTGATGTCTGTGAGGTGGTCGTAGATAAAATCTACTCCTCCGCTTCCGGCAAGGTGTTCTCCTCCCATTGATTTTGTTCATCTATTGCTCGATCTCTAGCCGAGGAGTATGTGTGTAAGGAGTAGTCTCTTGCTCCACCCTCAACTTTGAAATTAGACCAAAAGGGTCATAAGACCAAGTAAAGCTCAACTTCAAATTTAATTGCTTCAACAGTGAATCAGCTTCTTTACCAGTTGTTCTGGTATTGCACACAAAAAGTCCAACCTGTGCTTTGATTTTAAATTGTGCCTCCTTCTTAGCTGCCACAAAATGTAAGTCATCCATATGTATCATTTGTCTGATGTACTCTAATGAGAACAGTCTCATGGCAACAAATTTTGGCAGTGTATAGGGTGGCAATTCACACCCATAGATTCTAATCTTGTGTAGTTCTGGTATAGATACTAGTCACCTATCTTCACCTGGTCACTAAGATGCAAAACATTTTGAATATATGCTCCTATCCTAGGTTCCAAATCACTATATAGCAAACAAATAACTGTGTACAGGAACTGATCAACATAGTCTATGAAAGTAAACTCTGTGGAGTTTTTCCTAACGAAAGAGATCCAATGTATGACTGATTGAGCATTACCCTGCTCATCCATCTTCTGCAAAGTAAAGGGAAACCTGTATGCTTGATAATAAATAAACATGTAAACTAAAACAGCAGAATATTTGAAAGCTCCCTCTGTAGGAAACTTCATGAATTGATCATGCATTGCATCTGTAATAAATTCACTGTAATTAAAAATAACAAGTTTCTCACTAGTGGTAAAAATTGACAAGAAGCCAACAATGGCCTCATCAACCCACTGATCAGAGTGATAACCAAGTAGGTACGAGATGATGTTGATTATTTGCTTGGTTACCTCAAGGAACATAGAAGAGGAATATGGAGGGTTTGTTTTAGGTACTTGGGCATCTTTGGGAAGAAAGATTTCAAATATCTTAGCTCTTTATGGGAAGGTTAAATTCTTGTAGAACTCTGTGAGAGAGTCTATTGACAGTGGCTTGGAAGACACTGGAATTATTACTTGGATCATTTGAGATATGGCTTCAGTTGTGATGACGATCAAAATTTCACCATTGCAACTCACAATTTCTCTTTGGGAGGGCACATAGGTCACTTGACAGCAAGAGACTAGCTCAGGGAAATGATGGGTTTGTGGGAACATGAATTGGGGGAGGGTAGACTCCCATACATTTAATTCATTGCTATGGTCTAAGAATTTTTGCTTCAACCAACAGTGAAGTTCGAACAAGTCGAATTCACAGTTTGTCTCAACGATTTTATACTGTAGATAGACTATAAGGGTAGATGATCCAAGTCAATAGGAGGGGGTAACATGGGATTTTCCTCTGGTTTTTTTCCCTTGTCCTTAGGGGTTCTACTTTTAGGAGGCATTATCGATTTTTAAAAGCAAACACAGAGGGATGGCGACACTAGGATTACCTAGAACAGGGAACTGACTACAGAATGTCGAAGTGGGGTCTCTGATAGCAATTGGATGTCGTCGAACAATTTTCTGGTTACTGCGACTACATGGAGGATTGAAAACTTGAACAGGTCGTGAAAAACAGCGATAGAAAGGCATTTGTAGCTTAACAGTGCTTAATAAGGTAATTTTGAATTTACCGTTTTGTTTTTACCATTACTAGGAGCGGGTTCGTTGCAATAGGAGCGGGAGAGATTTAATTGGTGTAACGGTTTGTTTATGTGGGCGAGAGAGTCCCAGATAGCAGCTTTTCATTGGGAGAGGTAGAGTATATATGGAAAATTTTGACAAACGGAAGTTTGGGGGAGTGGGGTCCGTGGTGGTGAGTTCGCAGACGATGAGTGGAGGGAAAGTCAGTTGAGGTGGCAAGTGATCATTGGCACGGGAGTAAGTGGTCAACTTCGGATGACTTTTCGAAGGGGGGGTGCGGAGCATGGTGAGGGTGACACGTAGCGAATCCTTTTAGACCCCCCCCCGCCCCCCCCCCCCCCGATGGGTAAAGTGGGATGGAGCTCGGGGGGTGAAAGCACTCCCCGGTCGTTGATTTGGTCAGGGGAGATCTTAACCGTTGATTCTTGCGCAGTTGAAAATCACATGCCAATAAAACTTATTGGTCACGTTCCAACTTTAATAAAACCTTTGAAACATTTATGAATAATATATGGTATTACAAGTAATTAATCACGTTTAACCATAGGATTAATTTATTTCAAATCAAATTAACTAATCTAAACCAAATTAATCAAATCTAGGGCGCATTTGATTTTGCAAGCCCCTTTTATTCATTTTTCCAAGGTTTTTGATTTTTTTTGTCAATTAACCACGATTAAATTGTGTGATTAACTCCACTAATCTAGCTCAATCACGATTACACTGTGTGATTGATTTATTCACTCCCCTAATTAAATTTATTTTCAGCATAATCACGTTTAAACAGTGTGATTAGACTAACTATTTCTAATTCTCCTATTTACAATGTGGCATTTAAACCAGCTGCACACTTTATTTACAAAAATTCCTGAAGTATACTTTCATGCAATTTTGATTTTTCTTGGTGGCATTTAGACTTGCTCACCTAGGGGGACATTTTCATATATTTTTTCTCTTTGTTTTTCTTTTCTTTTCTTTCATTTCTTTCTTTATCCTATTTTTTTTGTCCCCTACAATTTTATTTTTCTTTTCCTTTTCTATATATATATATTTGAAATAAATTTCAAACATGAAACATTATTTACAATTTTCAAATATAAATCATCAGGTAAAAACAACTCATCCTATGAAATATAGGACCCTAACAATCCCCATATAGCAAGACTAGAGACATCAAAGAGATATATGATAAGCTGGTAGAACTATTCTCTGAAGATGCGATAAAGAAGGTCACGTCACTTAGATCTTATCTGCTCAAATTGAAGGAATCAAAGGATAAAGGGTTATCTTCATAAGAACTCAATTGCAAGATCTGGGAGAGATAATCCTCATTGTTCTAATTGCACTAACTGATGAACAATGTAACAAATGTCTGAGGATAAGAAAGCTATCCCATTCAACAACTTGTGTTTTCTATGCAAGATAGAAGAAGACAGGTTGAGGACAAATGTATTCAGACATCTGTCAATAGGGAAAAAGAACATAGCTAAGATTCAATGCTATGAGCACTACAGGAAATATTGTTCTAAGTTCAAGGGCAATAACAAGAAGAATAGAGAAGAAGTCCATTTCACCGAAGAAGTGGAGGAAGCTGGAAGAAGGAAGTCCAAGGAAGAGGAAAAGCATTAGAAGTAAGAGCTCGTGACATCACTGTAAGAAACATGAAGGATGTCTGATAGTCAACTTTGAAGGATATAGCTCTTGGTGACCTCATTGAAAGATCAAAGGGAGAAGTCATCTAGGACAAGTCTCATCATATATCAGTCAAAGGGAAACATCCTGTTGAATAAGGATATGCGAGATCCTCGAGATTCTCTGATGGAATCCTCATCGAAGGGTTCACCGATCTAGGGTGGAATAAAGCATTTCATCAGGAACTCCAACTTGTGGAATTCATGGGATGATGGTATGATGACATAAGAAATGAAGCAGATCAAGGGGTTGAAGATATTGTCAATCAAGGAAGTTGCTAAAAGAAACCTAGATGACCTTAAGGTAAATGAGGTATGTATGCTTGTATTCAATACAATAATGTAATGTCGTATGGTTGTAGGTAACATGGATCACTGCTCGATCTCGAGAAGCATGATCAAAGGAAAGGATCTTCTCCTCTGAAAAGATGCAGGAAGGCATAGGTCACACTAGATGAAATCAACATAATATGTCCTCATATGAAGTATGAGGTGATTGACTACAATTAAGGAACTCTGATTGGAAGCTCTTGGGAATGAAATGAAATGTGTGTGAAAGGAAGGAAGAGATAATGAAATATGCAACCATAGTAAAGGCAATCAACATCCGGAAGACCAAGAAGATTTGACTAGGAAATCTCCCGGGAAGGTATGAAGACTCTGATAGTATGGGAAAGAATTGACAATGAATATCTTTGGGAGATATGTCAACATGTATGTAGGATGATGATAACTACAGGAAGATGTCATGATGAAAGACCATCACAAAGCTAATTTTGATTTAAGTGTTCATTTCTTATTTTTCAACAAGTATCTGGATGGGCTTATGCAGAGCTACCGAAGCGAAGAACTATGAATGTCTTCCATGAAGAACCTACAGAAGGATGCAAGAACTTTCCGGAGAAAGAAAGCTTGATGAAGGTAGCATAACATGAAGCAATGTCGGATGAAGACTGATGGATCACTTTCTGATGAAAAGAATGATGACATGACTAACTCATGGATAGAAGTGATTGATGGTCTGTACCCTAGGAAGAAGTCCCAAAGATGAAGACTCCATAACAAAGAAGAAATTCATGACATCGAAGAAAGGAGTTCTTCAAGCAATTGATTGGCCCATTATCTCCACCTGAGGAGTTGTTGTAGGTCCCTAATTAAGAGGGCACCTGGAAAGTTTCTTACTTGGAATAAACTTGAAAATTCCGAAGCCAAGAGGGAGCTTAGGTACATTCCTTGTGTAGGAATGAGTAAATTGCTTTAATTGCTTTAATAGAATAGGTATGTCCTCCCTAAATGAGAGGGAGAGATAGACACATCATTCTGGTCTTCACCATCACCTAGGAAGACAGAATGAGAGGATTGGTTGATCATTTGGCATTCGATACTCTTTGAGGATGAGATAGGGTATCTGAGAGAAGTGTAGTCGTGGAGGACTGATATTCTTTGACGGTTGGGGAGTCCAAGATAACAATAGTCCTCATGGAACACACCCTGAGTACCTGGGTAGGGTTTCTGAGAGAGACAATGATGAGAGTGTTTATAAATCATTGGTCTCGCCATCATTGAGCTCAGATCTTGTAGAGAGATAGAGCTATTAGTCAAGGCCTTGCTATGTAACAATGTTGGTTGATATGATGCTAAACAAATGGGTTACCAATCCGATTTCTTATGAGAAATTCTTCAAGATTGAGAATGACCAAGTACCATTATGAATACCTCCCTAGTTAAGAGGGAGTGTTGTAAAATGTAACTAGGTTCAGTCTTCATAAAGACATTGTAATTGTGATTTTGTAAATGATGAAAAGAAGAAATATGGATTTATTATTATGCTTGCTTCATGGGTTTCATGAGCAAGAGTTTTATATAGATGGCTCCCATTGAGAGCCTTAGGATTATTCTTTAAAGTCAAAGAGTCAATATCATGTATGAAGATCTCTTCTTGAGCATAGGTCAAATATATAGAAGTCTATAAAGCCCTCCAACATCAAGCACAAGTCCTTCTCTTCATGTCAGCCTGCAAGATGAAGTAATGGCTCATGTCGGCTCACTCAGGGAGACACACCCATTCGGATACTAACGTCGGCTTATTATATAGGACGAATCACTATATATATGTGGGTAGGCACTTCGCCTTAGTGTATAGTACAGAATTTCGCATGTCTGAGATTTCGGTGAAGAAGTGACAAAAAAGGAGGTTTGGATCACCTCCAATTCAGATAGATATCTCGATTAAGGCTTCATTTTAATGGCTACAATTCGAAGACTACAATTTTGTGGGAGAAAAAGGGAATTCGGATCCCTCTAAGATTTAGACCACAAGGACAGTGATAAAATGACAAGCTTGAATGTCTAGTTATGAATACAATGGGACAGCAATTAAAATGATAAGGGAGAAGCAAAGTGTAAGGGCTAAAGAGAATCTCGAATCTCTCTCAGAACTCGGATCACAAAATAGAGGATGTATCCTTGAATTTAGATCACAGTGACTAGTTTAGATCAAGTCATTACATGAAGTTTGGATCTCTGCTAGGAAGAAGTCTCAAGGATTTGGAGCTATCTTTGATGACATGACAATCCGTTGTAGAGATGATCTCAGTTTATGCTATGAAGAAGGTCTAAGTGGAAGAGAAGAAGAATGACTGTCAAGAGGCCTTGTGTCTTAGGCTTGGAGTGGCTATTAGGTCAAGGGTCTTGGTCTTGGTATTCGTCAATTAGAATCTCTATAAGAAAAATTTGTGTGGGTTTTCCTCTCAAAGAGTGAGAGATTTTGGCCCTGCCACATAGCGTACATGTTGTGTATCTTGTCTATTTATGTTTATGCATTGGTTATTGTTTGATGAAGAAGAACATTAATAATCTAACACGAAGAAGATCATAATCTAAAGAAGTAAAAATCATTCACAAGCAGTCACTAATGAAAGAGAAATCACCTAATGGTAATGGCTAGATTTCTCAACAACTCCGATGCTTCTGCATTGTATCTTCAACATCCTCCTTAGGGAGATACCTTTTCATTAATTGCTAACTAATTAATCATTAATCTTATTTGTTGTCTTTTATATTATTTGTGTTTATTTTTATATATATTTAGTTTGTTACAACGTGGAAGTATCTATCTGATGCTACTATCATCAACATAATCAAACGAAGTTTGTGTAAGGAATTACATTGGATAAATCTCTACTGCAATCTTAAAAGATTAATCTAGAAATGTAGTGATTACATACATTAAATAGTTTGTATATCATTAAGGACGGCCTATCTTTTTGAAGAATCAAAACTTTATTTGTAGGAAGAGTTTTTTATATGATTTCTCATTAGGATTAACATGGACATCCCAATTCAGGGAGAAGTTTCTATTACAAATGTTATGAGTGTAAATTGTTTTCCAAGAATGGAGATTGATTAAGTCAATTGTCTTGGATGATCACAAAAACCTTAATATAGAAAGCTAAACTATAGCAAGGGATAGTCCTCCAATATTTTTTCTAATCAAGAGAACTGATAGACCTATTGCCTATCACCGAAGAGGTCCAGGGTCAAGTTGCAGGGTCTGCCCATATATTTTTGAGCCTAGCGCAACTGCCCATGAGTATGCTAGGTGGATTAACCAAGTTTCGAACCTAGGTGGGGCCCCGATATTGGCCAACTAATGCTTTCTGTTGCGAGACATCAGCCATTCACCTAGCTCGATGGGCTAATTATATCCCTCCATAAAGATGAAAAGAAAAGAAAAAAATGCTTGGTCAAGGGACCCCTTCATGAAAGAGATGGCTATACTCCTAAAGGAAGAGAATTTTCTCCCAAGAGGAAAAGGAAAGGTTTGAGGATCCTATCATAAAGATGGAGAGATTACAAGTTAGTGAGGGACTTGATACAAACTTCAAGGAATTCCAAATCCTCAATGTCATAGGAGTAATCATTGGCTAATTAGTTTGACCAAATTAGATTCTATTAACATAGGTCCAACTCTCGTTAAGTTGAGGAGTGGACTAGATGAATATCTGGTGGTAAAAGAAAACTATGTAAGGATCTGCTCTGCTCAAATTGGCTAAGGGAAATTAAAAAAAAGAAATACTTGACTAACTTGAAAGATCAATTAAATGACAATTAAGTCCCGAATAAAATGGCCAAGGAAATGTTTTCCAAAGGACTAGAAGCAAGAAGGGATGGTATACTAAGGAATGCACTGCCAAACTCACTTTTAGTAAAAGAGAATGGTTTGATGGAATGGGAAATAGTCTATGCAATAAAGGATCAGGATGGAGATTAATCTAGGATAATTTTATTAAGGAGAGAAAAACTAAATTCTTCCAGTAAGTACCATGGGAAGAAGGCAGGATTTTGCTAGATGCAGAAGACTCATTTTGGAAAAGGTTTGGGTGTTTAATCACTTTTTAGTTGATTGAGAATGCAAGCTTCAAGGATCGATAAATAGTTTGTGGAAAAGAAGATCAGGAAAATGAAAATTGAGACCAACAGACTAAATTATTCCAATAAAGTATTAGAGCGAAAATGCAAACATGGAGAAGACTCACTTCAGAGAAGGCTAGTGTTTAATCGCTTCTTAGGTGTTCTTCAAAAAACCTTCAAGGAAGTAAAAAGAGATAATGTTGACTCGTTAGAAAACATTCTATTCCCAATCAATAATAAAATGAATAATTCCAATCCTTGTATAAATTCTGGAAGAATTTGAAAACAATTACCTTCAATAGCTAAAGATAAAGCTCCAGCTCTGAATGAATCCACATCAATTTCTACAACTTCGGCATTCAAGTTAAAAGGATCTTCCAGGAGCAATTAAAAACCCAATGGACATATTAACGAGAGCAGATAAGCTCTACTATATTAGCTTTCATATAAGGTTATTACTAAAGTAATTACCAACAGGCTCAAAACCCCTTGTTCTATCTCTGATCACAAAGAAGGAAGAGGACTTTGTAAAAGCTAAGTAACCCCTTGATAAAGTTATTTTGGCCCCAAGCATCTTTACTTTCTCCGAGGGAATGGAAATGGACTAATCTATCATCTCCAGTCCTTTTCTTAGCATAGATAGACTGTGTAATTTGATAAGTAAGATCGTACCTCTTTCGAGAAAGTTGAGCATTTAAATATAGAACCGTTTCGGCAAGATTTGAAAATACTAAAGCATTATTAGAAAATTGATTGCTGACTTCTTAAATTTGCAAGGAAATTTGAAATTCACGTCTGAAATTTGCGTATCAAAGAGTATATTATTGATTTAGACAACTAGCAGTCCATCTTATTTACAATGGGAATATGATGAATAAATTACACATAAACAAGTGTGCTTTCTTACAATAAAATAACCTGTTATAAAAGACTCGCTCTTTCTTCATACTTTCAGAGCATTGAAAATAAAAGTCCGCAATTCTCAGAAAAATTCCAGAGAAAAAACACAAATTGAAATTGTATACATGTACAATATTGAACAAAACTTCTCGCCCCACTTCAAGATATAATTCAAAGCCAGGCCATCTTTCTGTCCCATCAGCCAGGCCATCTTTCGGTCTCATCTTCTCCTCCATGAAGTCATCCAACACAAGACAATGGACATTTTTACACCTATCTACGATGTATTTGCAGCTTCCGGATGATAATGTAGCATTTCGTTCCAGAACATCTCCTTCAATTCTTCCTCTTTCAGTTCTTCCTCCGGCATGTCCAAATCAAAGGGTGCTGTTGCAGAACGCTCTAGGCTTGGATCATGAAGTGCAGAAAAGTAAGGGTGCTCAAGAGCTTCTATAACAGTGATTCTTTTGCGAGGATCAAAAGCTAGCATCTTGTCTAGTAGGCTGATGGCAGAAGGATTTGCTCGAGGGTATAAACGTTGTAGAGAAGCATGGGAAGTAACAGGAAGTGATTTTATGTAGGAGCGGGCCTTCTGGCTCTCGATAAATTCTAGATCATCTTCATCTGGGCTGCCAAGTACATTGACAATCAGTTTAAGTTGGTTGATATAATCCTTACCAGGGAATATGGGCTTTCGTCCCAATAACTCTGCAAATATACAGCCTACAGACCAAATATCAATAGATGTACCATATTCCTCACAGGACAGAAGCAATTCAGGAGCCCTGTACCATCGTGTGACAACATATTCAGTCATGAACTGTCCTTTCTCACAGTTTGTTCGAGCTAAGCCAAAATCACATATCTTAAGGTCACAATTGGCATTCAATAATAGATTACTTGGCTTCAAATCTCTATGCAACACATTGGCAGAATGCAGATACTTTAGTCCTCGCAGCAACTGCTAAGAGAGTAATACAAACAGTTAGTGCAAATAGCCTCTTAAGATATAAAAACACATCATTTCCAAAACAAATTTAAGAATAAAGTAAAAACACAATATTGAAGATGCAAATCAAATCATGAAATAATGACTTACTAACAAAGTCAGATAAACAATTGCTTTGCACTTCAAAACAAATTAGAATGTGATATGATACAGTTACACCTATAACAATGGTTAATGATTTAATATGAATATGGTAGAGCAGACGTCTAAATGTATTTCACAGACGTCAGCATGTATTTCTACAGCCCAATCAAGTGCAACTTGACTCCATAACATACACAGCCCAAAAAAACAGAAAAAAAAGGTCTCTAAAATCTTTTCAATCTACTTCAACATTCTGTGACAATGCATGCAAGCACTTTGCAATGGGTGCAATTTCTTGCAGAACCCATCCATAAAAATGAAACTTCAAAAAAATCATGTTGCATCCAGCAATATGACTATTGTTGATCGTCCAATGACTTTTACATGAATCTGGAGGGGTAGATACAAGAGACATCTCCTCGCAACATAGCAGTAAACAAGCTTTACGAATGGAAGGCTTGCATTAAGCCAAAAGCAACCTACAAGACTTCAGGCAGAACAAAAGAGAGATGAATTGAGGATAAAGAAAAGACAATCAGAGGTGGGCATAACATTTAGGAGCAAAAGCTACTTCCAGCAGGGAAAAACACAAGAATGCAGTAAAGTCCAACAGCAGAAACTCCAGAGTTCACCATTTCCATGGTGGCAATCGGATATTGATGTCTCTCACCTGTCTGTGAGATCATTTTTTAACAAAAGATGTAAATTCAGAGGCACTCTCAAAGTTGACAATCTTGCTATCTAGTACTAGAAGAATCAAAGACTTAACCAGCTATGTTTTTACTTTTATTGTTCAAATGCACAATGTATCAGCATAAAGAAAAATGCACCACTGATGCCCTCCCAGAAGATACACTGCACCGAAAAAAAAAATACAAGAAACAGTATCATAGCTATTTCTGGTAATGACAGTAAAATCAATGACTTGACTAGAAGAATCAAAAACTTAACTAGCTGTGTTTTTCCTTTTATTGTTCAAATGCACAAACTATCAGCATAAAGAAAAATGCACCACTGATGCCCTCCCAGAAGGTACACTTCAAAATTTCAGGAAAAGTAGCATAGCTATTTCTGGCTTTTCAAAATTCACTTTTACTGTAAAGACAATAAAATAATTTCATTTTTGTTACTTTGCATCCTATAGTACCCAAACTAAGCTGCTTATAGAATAGCAAATGCAAATGTAATTATAAGATGAACCAAGATGCTCTCCATCTTCACTCTTTTCAGTAGACTCCAGAGATCACCAACTACATGCGCATATCCACCACATCTTCAATACTGCCAAAACAAGGTGAAATATTCCAAACCAAATTAACGTCCCAATCTTAACATTACCGTAAGTGCTGCAATGGCCTTCTTCGCCTCAGTATGAAGACAGTCATAACAGAATGATTATAATTGATCCACTTCCTAAACTATCAGCAGAGCACAGATTTCTCTTGGATTCCTCTCAAATCTCCTCGTACTAAATAGCATGTGATGATAACAGAAAGTGTACAAAGATCAGAATATAATGGATTTTCTCTGGTTATGTATCTTCAATGCTTAGGTAGCTCTTGTGAAACTGAATTTTTGTGTTTACTCCCAAATTTGCATCACCAGGAGCAACCATATTGTGTCACATTTCGACATTAGCACCTGTTCAATCACTCACATGAACCAACATCTGTCGCAAAAGACTGTCTCAATGAACCAGGCTGAACAGGCAAACCATACAAGATACATACACTGAAGCATAGCTAGTAAACAAATCTATGAAACTCGTCCATTGCCTTTGCTTGCTTTCATAGAATGTTATATCAGTTTCTTTGTTGTTTGAACAAACTTTCTATCCAAACAATGGATAGGGGAGAGTAACATTTATTGAAGTGGTCCATTAGAGTATTATTGATAATTGTTAAGAGATGATAGTTATCTCCATCTCAACTCGGGAGGATCAATTACAGTGCATTGTATATGGATAAAATTTCTATAATTCTGATATTTTTATTTATCTATGTTAAGAGATTTGCACGGAAATGTGATGCAATTGAGGGCATGGTGTCCCAATGCTCACCTTGAGTTGCAATGTACGGTCATACAAAGAGCACTGACACCATAAAAGGTGCACTCCATCACATTGACAGAATTCATGGAGAAATGATTTAACCTTGTATTAATGGTCAGAAAACATATTTGGTATTTACAAATACAATCAGAGCTTTTAACTCGCTCCTCCCTACATGGCTTTTGGCTGACTCAATAACTCTTCCTCTCTATTCTGACATAGCTATGAATAGCTAACTCAGTTGGCTAACTCCCAGACTAGATTAGTTAACCTGCCTATCCTCCCATTACTCTCATTGTTGACTCCTCTACATCCTCTTTGGCTCTCCATATGCCTCTCTTACTCTTCAACTTCATCTTCTATTGTGACCTTTCATCTTCCTTTAGTAAATTGTTTTTCTCTATCGCATTGTCTTCTTGTTGCACTCATAAATGATAATATACAATCATAGTCATGCTGTTCCAAGCATGCTTTCAACTCACTCCTGTTGTAAAATGTAACTAGGTTCAGTCTTCATAATGACATTGTAATTGTGATTTTGTAAATGATGAAAAGAAGAAATATGAATTTATTATTATGCTTGCTTCATAGGTTTCATGAGCAAGAGTTTTATATAGATGGCTCCCATTGAGAGCCTTAGGATTTGTCTTTAAAGTCAAAGAGTCAATGTCATGTATGAAGAGCTCTTCTTGCGCATAGGTCAAATGTATAGAAGTCTATAAAGCCCTCCAACGTCAAGCACAAGTCCTCCTCTTCATGTCGGCCTGCAAGATGAAGTAAGGGCTCATGTAGGCTCACTCAAGGAGACACCCATTTGGATGCTAACATCGGCTTATTATATAGGACGAATCACTATATATATGTGGGTAGGCACTTCGCATTAGTGTATAGTACAGAATTTCGCATGTCTGAGATTTCGGTGAAGAAGTCACAGAAAAGGAGGTTCGGATCACCTCCAATTCGAATAGATATCTCGATGAAGGCTTCGGTTTAAAGGCTACAGTTCGAAGACTACAATTCTGTGGGAGAAAAAGGGAATTCGGATCCCTCTAAGATTCAGATCACAGGGACAGTGATAATGTGACAAGTTTGGATGTCTAGTTATGAATACAAAGGGACAGCAAGTAAAATGATAAGGGAGCAGCGAAGTGTAAGTGTTGAAGAGAATCTCGGATCTCTCTCATAACTCAGATCACAGAATAGAGGATGTATCCCTGAATTCGGATCACAGTGACTAGTTTAGATCAAGTCATTGCATGAAGTTCAGATCTCTGCTAGGAAGAAGTCTCAAGGATTCGGAGCTATCTTTCATGACGTGACAGTTCATTGTCATGAGAAGAGATGATCTCAGTTTATGCTATGAAGAAGGTCGAAGTGGAAGAGAAGAATGACTGTCAAGAGGTCTTGTGTCTTGGGCTTGGAGTGGCTATTAGGTCAAGGGTCTTGATCTTGGTATTTCTCAATTGGAATCTCTATAAGAAGAATTTGTGCAGGTTTTCCTCTCAAAGAGTGAGGTTTTGGCCCTGGCTCATAGCCTACATGTTTTGTCTCTTGTCTATTTATGTTTATGCATTGGTTACTGTTTGATGAAGAAGCACACAAATAATCTAACAAGAAGATCATAATCTAAAGAAGTAAAAAGCATTCACAAGCAGTCACTAATGAAAGAGAAATCACCTAATGCTAATGCCCTAGATTTCTCAACATGATATCAAAGCTAAGATGTCAAAGTCAAGAAAAGGGCAGACAATCAAAGAGACACTCAAGGATCGAATTTCAAGAAAGGCATCAAAGCAAGATTGAAGAATATCAAAGTAAAATCGAGATCTACTTTGGAGAATCAAACCCTAGATCATAGAAAAAGGTTTACTTTAGATGAAGTCTTGGGATTATCAATCAAGGCCAAAGCCATTATTCCTACTCAAGGCAAATAGATCTACAGATAAAAGCAGCTAAAAGTCTACTCCAGCAAAAGTGTCGGATACTATAGTCATCATCAAAAGACCACAAAGACCCTCATCAAGTTATCTACAAAGCAAGGTAGCTCGAAGTACTTTAAAGTCGAAGATCACATCATCTTGGAGAAAGTCAAAATCCTAGAAGCATTTCTGATCTGCACTACAAAAGAAGTCGAAGTATCTTGGAGGCAAAAATGCATTATCATCATCTTAAAAAGCTATAACGCAAGCTCCCTATCATTGAAGCAAGGATCCCCTCCTTATCCTTGCAGAAGATCATCCGAGGAAGCATCAAAACATCCTCATCAATCACCATCAACAAAGGAAGCTAGATCTAAAGGCGTTGACATCATGAAAGGAGCAATCTCCTTTGTTGAAGAAAGGTTTTTCAGTTGGAAGAAGATCATCCAAAAGGAGCACTAATACATCTTCTTCAACCACTATCAAAGAGATCAAGTTGAAGATTTCATCTTCACTTGTCAAGTAAGTATCTTTCATTCTATAATCAAATTTGGTAAAATGACTTCGTTTTGCAAGGAAATCAATAAGTTGGTTGGGTCTTCAAAAGTCCTTGCATGGAAAAGGAGGATAGACATAGTCCTCGAAGAAAGTGAAGTCATTGAACATATCTATGAAAAGGTCTCCTATGAATACATGGAAAGGGATCAAAGGGCTCAAGTGGTTCTTAGAAAATCACTAAAAGGTCCCCTCATCCCTGTTATCACTCCGTAATTTTAGAGGTTGCAGAAAAAATCACAGAGGTAACCACAAAACCACTTTGGAAACTGGGAATTTAGCCCTTCCAGTTTCAGAGAGGGATCTCTCTTTTATGATTTAGCTTTGTTTCACTGAAGGTATTAGGCTAGCTATTAAGTTCAAGTTTGGGTTTTTTGTGTTGTTGTGTTGAAACTGGGAAGAAAGGGCAATGGGCAAATGGAGTCACAGGTTTGAGGTGATCAAGTACAGAGTTTACAGGTTTGGGACTGCTGGCCCTATTGTTGGGGATGATTGTTGATGACTGAGCCTCCAAATTTGTTGAGTTGTTTGCCTTGCTGTCGAAGATAAAAACAATTACTCAAGTAATTCACACAACGTGTCCCATCTATCTTCACTTGGGATAGAAAATTTAACTAATTTTCTATAGGTCTCATCCACATCTGTGTACTTCTGGAAAGTTGGTTTAATGATGAACAAATGTCTAAGCTCATGACTGATGAACAAGTCGAAATCTAAGGCCTCCAAGAATGCTTTCTCTGTTATATCCCCCTTTACACCTGCAAATCTTGACTTGTCTTGGGCAATATTGCATAGTTTCTCTTGGTACTTTGTCAAGCTCATGAGTTTATCTCCCATACCAATAAGTCCTAGTAGACCTTTCGTGTTCAATACCTACATCTTCTTATGAAATCTTTCTATGTTGGTTTCCAGATTTTCACATTTATTGTCCAGCTGTAGCATAAGGTTTCTTTTGGTGTGCATCCTCTTCACTTCTAGAATAGTGTTTGTCCTGTCTTGAATTCCTAGCTGTTCAAATTCTTCTCTGCTTTTGGAATTCAAGATTTTGATAATTGTTGTTGCTTCCCCAAGTTTCTATCCTAAGCCTATTTTGATTTGCCTTATTACCTCTTTGGACCTCTGTATTAATTCTTGTTGCTCGAAAATAATCTATATGGAATGCCATATTTCTATGATGGCTTCACTGATTTCTGTCCATATGTTTTCTCTATCTTGGGCCAGAGTTTGAGTCGTAACTGATTCACTCTGCAACTGTTCAATTTTAGATTAAGTTGATGAATTTTCTGCAACTCTGCCACATAAGAATTATCAATTTTTAATTTATGTTATGACAGTGTCTTGAGTTGAGCTTTTAACTTAGCAATTTCTAGTTCTTGAATGCACAGATCGTCCATGGCTTTAACAAGTTCACTTGCAAAATATGATGTTTGTGCTGGTGTTGAAGTTGATGTAGATGCTCCTAGGGTTGTGGTCACTGAAATTGGGAGTGTTGTAAGTGGAACTATGGCCAACTAGGTTGCCTGCTCTTTTTCTTTGAGCAGTTTCTCTAGTTCTACTTCCATGTCCCGGATCTGGCTGTTTTGTTCAATCACTATTCGGAACATATCCTCTTTCTACTTTTCCATCTCTCTGACTTCCTTATAGCCCGAGGATCTTCTGTGGTAGGCAATTTTAGTTGCTTCGCCAATGTTGCTATATCAGCATCCTTTCTTTTCACAAGCTCTTTTGCTGCCTTTACATCTTTGGGATTATATCCCAGTTTGATCACCAAGTCTTCCAGTGACTTGATCTTGGTATCCTTGGCAAAGGATGAAATCCTTTTTAACTTAGTTGTGACTATGTGTTGTTTAATGATACATGCAACCTAGAAGCGGACATGGCAGCATTAGTTAGTGTAGAATACATCATTTCATTGGTTTGTTTGTGCATGTCCATTTGATCTATTCGATGAATTCGTTGTGTATCAAAACTAAACACAGATTATTTATAATCTGTTGGTGTCCTTGGGGCTGGCACTTTATCTTCAAGGAATGCAATTTGCATTTTGCCCTTTTCTGTGTTAAATGCTGAAAGGAGCCTGTGTTGTGATGTAGTTGTTTGCTTCCAAAATTTTGTGTAGGCTGTGGCTTTCAGCATCGCATTCCTTTGTTTGATTTCCTTGTATTTGGCAAAAATATTAGCCTCAGCATTGTCTTAAGCCAAGTCAACTGTTTGTGGTGTTTCCGGAGGATCTTGTGAAGTAGAGGAAGATGGAGAGCCTATAAAAATGTCTCCCTGTCTTGTACTTGCTAAAATGTCTTCTGATGTTGTTGAAACATGTTTACCTGTCATGACTATAGTAGTATGTCCTTCTTCATCCTACATAAAAACTGGTGGTGGATTCTTTTTAGGCTTCTTTGTATAGGTTAAGAACTACTTGGCTTCAATTTCAATCACTTGAGAAGACTCTTCTTCTCTGGTCTTTTTATCATGCTTATCCTGAGGGACTGGTCTCTGTGAGGTGGTTGTAGATAAAATCTACTCCTCCACTCCCTGCAAGGTGTTCTCCTCCCATTGATTTTGTTCATCTATTGCTCGATCTCTAGCCGAGGAGTATGTGTGTAAGGAGTAGTCTCTTGCTCCACCCTCAACTTCGAAATTAGACCAAAAGGGTCATAAGACCAAGTAAAGCTCAACTTGAAATATAATTGCTTCAACAACAAATCAGCTTCTTTACCAGTTGTTCTGGTATTGCACACAAAAAGTCCAACCTGTGCTTTGATTTTAAATTGTGCCTTCTTCTTAGCTGCCACAAAATGTAAGTCATCCATATGTATCATTTGTCTGATGTACTCTAATGAGAACAGTCTCATGGCAACAAATATTGGCAGTGTATAGGGTGGCAATTCACACCCATAGATTTTGATCTTGGTGTAGTTCTGGTATAGATACCAGTCACCTATCTTCACCTGGTCACTAAGATGCAAAACATTTTGAATATATGCTCCTATCCTAGGCTCCAAGTCACTATGTAGCAAACAAATAACTGTGTACAAGAACTGATCAACATAGTCTATGAAAGTAAACTCTGTGGAGTTTTTCCTAACCAAAGAGGTCCAATGTATGACTGATTGAGCATTACCCTGCTCATCCATCTTCTGCAAAGTAAAGGGAAACCTGTATGCTTGATAATAAATAAACATGTAAACTAAAACAGCAAAATATTTGAAAGCTCCCTCTGTAGGAAACTTCATGAATTGATCATGCATTGCATCTGCAATAAATTCACTGTAATTAAAAATAACAAGTTTCTCACTAGTGGTAAAAATCGACAAGAAGCCAACAATGGCCTCATCAAACCACTGATCAGAGTGATAACCAAGTAGGTACGAGATGATGTTGATTATTTGCTTGGTTACCTCAAGGAACATAGAAGAGGAATATGGAGGGTTTGTTTTAGGTAATTGGGCATCTTCGAGAAGAAAGATTTCAAATATCTTAGCTCTTTATGGGAAGGTTAAATTCTTGTAGAACTCTGTGAGAGAGTCTACTGACAGTGGCTTGGAAGACTCTGGAATTATTACTTGGATCATTTGAAATATGGCTTCGGTTGTGATGACAATCAGAATTTCACCATTGCGGCTCACAATTTCTCTTTGGGAGGGCACATAGGTCACTTGACAGCAAGAGACTAGCTCAGGGAAATGATGGGTTTGTGGGAACATGAATTGGGGGAGGGTAGACTCCCATAGATTCAATTCATCGCTATGATCTAAGAATTTTTGCTTCAACCAACAGTGAAATTCGAACAAGTCGAATTCACAGTTTGTCTCAACGATTTTATACTATAGATCGACTAAGGGTAGATGATCCAAGTCAATAGGAGGGGGTAACATGGGATTTTCCTCTGGTTTTTTCCCCTTGTCCTTAGGGGTTCTACTTTTAGGAGGCATTATCGATTTTTAAAAGCAAACACAGAGGGACGACGACACTAGGATTACCTGGAACAGGGAACTGACTGCAGAATGTCGAGCGGGGTCTCTGATAGCGATTGGATTATTGTCGTCGAACAATTTTCTGGTTACTGCGACTACGTGGAGGATTGAAAACTTGAACAGGTCGTGCAAAACAACGATAGAAAGGAATTTGTAGCTTAACAGTGCTTAATAAGGTAATTTTGAAGTCACTGTTTTGTTTTTACCGTTACTAGGAGCGGGTTCGTTGCAATACGAGCAGGAGAGATTTAATTGTTGTAACGGTTTTCTTATGTGGGCGAGAGAGTCCCAAATGGCAGCTTTTCATTGGGAGTGGTAGAGTATATTTGGAAAAGTTTGACAGACGGAAGTTTGGGGGAGTGGGGTCCGTGGTGGTGAGTTCGCAGAAGATGAGTGGAGGGAAAGTCAGCTGAGGTGGCAAGTGATCGTTGGTGCGGGAGTAAGTGGTCAACGTCGGATGACTTTTCGGGGGGGGTGTGGAGCATGGTGAGGGTGACACATAGCGAATCCTTTCAGACCCCCCCCCCCCCCCCGGTGGGTAAAGTGGGATGGAGCTCCGGGGGGGGCCGAAAAGTACTCCCCCGTCGTTGATTTGGTCAGGGGAGATCTTAACCGTTGATTCTTGCGCAGTTGAAAATCACATGCCAATAAAACTTATTGGTCACATTCCAACTTTAATAAAACCTTTGAAACATTTATGAATAATATATGGTATTACAAGTAATTAATCACGTTTAACCACATCATTAATTTATTTCAAATCAAATTAACTAATCTAAACCAAATTAATCAAATCTAGGGCACATTTCATTTTGCAAGCCCCTTTTATTCATTTTTCTAAGGTTTTTGACTTTTTTTTGTCAATTAACCACGATTAAATGGTGTGATGAACTCCACTAATCTAGCTCAATCACGATTAAACTGTGTGATTTATTTATTCACTCACCTAATTAAATTTATTTTCAACTTAATCACGTTTAAACAATGTGATTAGACTACTATTTCTAATTCTCCTATTTACAATGTGGCATTTAAACAAGTTGCACACTTTATTTACAAAAATTCCTGAAGTATGCTTTCATGCAATTTTGATTTTTCTTGGTGGCATTTAGACTTGCTCACCTAGGGGGACATTTTCATATATTTTTTCTCTTTGTTTTTCTTTTCTTTTCTTTCATTTCTTTCTTTATCCTATTTTTTTTGTCCCCTACAATTTATTTTTCTTTTCCTTTTCTATATATATATATATTTGAAATAAATTTCAAACATGAAACATTAATGATCATTTTCAAATATAAATCATCAGGTAAAAACAACTCATCATATGAAATATAGGACCCTAACAATCACCATATAGCAAGACTGGAGACATCAAAGAGATATATGATACGCTGGTAGAACTATTCTCTGAAGATGTGATAAAAAAGGTCACATCACTTAGATCTTATCTACTCAAATTGAAGGAATCAAAGGATAAAGGGTTATCTTCATAAGATCTCAATTGCAAGATCTGGGAGAGATAATCCTCGTTGTTCTAATTGCACTAACTGATGAACAATGTAACAAATGTCTGAGGACAAGAAAGCTATCCCATTCAACAAATTGTGTTTTCTATGCAAGATAGAAGAAGACAAGTTGAGGACAAATGTATTCAGACATCTGTCAATAGGGAAAAAGAACATAGCTAAGATTCAATGCTATGAGCACTACAGGAAATATTGTTCTAAGTTCAAGGGCAATAACAAGAAGAATAGAGAAGAAGTCCATTTCACCGAAGAAGTGGAGGAAGCTGGAAGAAGGAAGTCCAAGGAAGAGGAAAAGCATTAGAAGTAAGAGCTCGTGACATCTTTGAAGGATATAGCTCTTGGTGACCTCATTGAAAGATCAAAGGGAGAAGTCATCTAGGACAAGTCTCATCATACATCAGTCAAAGGGAAACATCTGTTGAATAAGGATATGCGAGATCCTCAAGATTCTCTGATGGAATCCTCATCGAAGGGTTCACCGATCTAGAGTGGAAGCAAGTATTTCATTAGGAACTCCAACTTGTGGAATTCATGGGATGATGGTATGATGACATAAGAAATGACGCGGATCAAGGGGTTGAAGATATTGTCAATCAAGGAAGTTGTTGAAAGAAACCTAGATGACCTTAAGGTAAATGAGGTATGTATGCTTGTATTCAATACTATAATGTAATGTCGTATGGTTGTAGGTAACATGGATCACTGCTCGATCTCGAGAAGCATGATCAAAGGAAAGGATCTTCTCCTCTGAAAAGATGTAGGAAGGCATAGGGTCACACCAGATGAAATCAACATAATATGTCCTCATATGAAGTATGAGGTGATTGACTACAATTAAGGAACTCTGATTGGAAGCTCTTGGGAATGAAATGAAATGTGTGTGACAGGAAGGAAGAGATAATGAAATATGCAACCATGGTAAAGGCAATAAACATCTGAAAGACCAAGAAGATTTGACTAGGAAATCTCCCGGGAAGGTATGAAGACTCTGATGGAAGTATGGGAAAGATGGAGACCCTTGACAATGAATATCTTTGGGAGATATGTCAACATGTATGTAGGATGATGATAACTACAAGAAGATGTCATGATGAAAGACCATCACAAAGCTAATTTTGATTTAAGTGTTCATTTCTTATTTTTGAACAAGTATCTAGATGGGCTTATGCAGAGCTACCGAAGCGAAGAACTATGAATGTCTTCCAGGAAGAACCTACAGAAGGATGCAAGAACTTTCCGGAGAAAGAAAGCTTGATGAAGGTAGCATAACATGAAGCAATGTCGGATGAAGACTGATGGATCACTTTCTGATGAAAAGAATGATGACATGACTAACTCACAGATAGAAGTGATTGATGGTCTGTACCCTATGAAGAAGTCCCAAAGATGAAGACTCCATAACAAAGAAGAAATTCATGACATCGAAGAAAGGAGTTCTTCAAGCAATTGATTGGCCCATTATCTCCACCTAAGGAGTTGTTGTAGGTCCCTAATTAAGAGGGCACCTGGAAAGTTTCTTACTTGGAAGAAACTTGAAAATTCCGAAGCCAAGAGGGAGCTTAGGTACATTCCTTGTGTAGGAATGAGTAAATTGCTTTAATAGAATAGGTATGTCCTCCCTAAATGAGAGGGAGAGATAGACGCATCATTCTGGTCTTTACCATCACCTTGGAAGACAGAATGAGAGGATTGGTTGATCATTTGGCATCCGATACTCTTTAAGGATGAGATAGGGTATCTGAGAGAAGCGTAGTCATGGAGGACTGATATTCTTTGACGATTGGGGAGTCCAAGATAAGAATAGTCCCCATGGAACACACCCTGAGTACCCGGGTAGGGTATGTTCTGAGAGAGACAATGATGAGAGTGTCTATAAATCATTGGTCTCGCCATCATTGAGCTCAGATCTTGTGGAGAGATAGAGCTATTAGTCAAGGCCTTGCTATGTAACAATGTTGGTTGATATGATGCTAAACAAATGGGTTATCAATCCGATTTCTTATGAGAAATTCTTCAAGATTGAGAATGACCAAGTACCATTATGAATACCTCCCTAGTTAAGAGGGAGTGTTGTAAAATGTAACTAGGTTCAGTCTTCGTAATGATATTGTAATTGTGATTTTGTAAATGATGAAAAGAAGAAATATGGATTTATTATTATGATTGCTTCATGGGTTTCATGAGCAAGAGTTTTATATAGATGGCTCCCATTGAGAGCCTTAGGATTTGTCTTTAAAGTCAAAGAGTCAATGTCATGTATGAAGATCTCTTCTTGAGCATAGGTCAAATATATAGAAGTCTATAAAGCCCTCCAACATCAAGCACAAGTCCTTCTCTTCATGTCCGCCTGCAAGATGAAGTAATGGCTCATGTCGGCTCACTCAAGGAGACACACCCATTCGAATACTAACGTTGGCTTATTATATAGGATGAATCACTATATATATGTGGGTAGGCACTTCGCCTTAGTGTATAGTACAGAATTTCGCATGTCTGAGATTTCGGTGAAGAAGTGACAAAAAAGAAGGTTCGGATCACCTCCAATTCAGATAGATATCTCGATGAAGGCTTCATTTTAAAGGCTACGGTTCGAAGACTACAATTCTGTGGGAGAAAATTCGGATCCCTCTAAGATTTAGACCACAAGGACAGTGATAAAGTGACAAGTTCGAATGTCTAGTTATGAATACAAAGGGACAACAATTAAAATGATAAGGGAGAAGCGAAGTGTAAGTGCTGAAGAGAATCTCGAATCTCTCTCAGAGCTCGGATCACAAAATAGAGGATGTATCCTTGAATTCAGATCACAGTGACTAGTTTAGATCAAGTCATTACATGAAGTTTGGATCTCTGCTAGGAAGAAGTCTCAAGGATTCGAAGCTATCTTTGATGACATGACAATTCGTTGTCATGAGAAGAGATGATCTCAGTTTATGCTATGAAGAAGGTCTAAGTGGAAGAGAAGAAGAATGAATGTCAAGAGGCCTTGTGTCTTAGGCTTGGAGTGGCTATTAGGTCAAGGGTCTTGGTCTTGGTATTCGTCAATTGGAATCTCTATACGAAAAATTTGTGTGGGTTTTCCTCTCAAAGAGTGAGAGATTTTGGCCCTGGCTCATAGCGTAGATGCTGTGTATCTTGTCTATTTATGTTTATGCATTGGTTATTGTTTGATGAAGAAGAACATTAATAATCTAACACGAAGAAGATCATAATCTAAAGAAGTAAAAATCATTCACAAGCAGTCACTAATGAAAGAGAAATCACCTAATGGTAATGGCTAGATTTCTCAACAACTCCCATGCTTCTGCACTGTATCTTCAACATCCTCCTTGTGAAAATTTGGATGACCAAATTATTTACTGTTTCCTACAGTAAACACTGAAATGAATACACTGCAGCCTTCACCATTTAAATAAAGTACAAAAACAAGAAATTGTACAAGAAAGAAATACACAACACATCTACACAGTTATTTTTGGACAAATGTCCCAGGAAAAACCCAGTGTGGGAAAATCAATGCAGCAGCTAAGGGTTTTATTATTATGCAGTATTAATTTCTGAATACAATCTTTGGATGCCCTTCTGGCTATCCAGTACAGAGAATATCACAGACAAAGAGATAAGTGAGATTACCTCACACTATCACTAGAAATCTTGGTTGATCCAGCCACTGAAAGAACCGCCCCTGGCTACCTCTGCGCAGTCACTGCGTCAGCCTAGAGTCACACCCTCTAGGGACAATGTCACCCCTTCAGCTGATTGATTTGTTAACTAGGAACTTCGATTTTCACCTCTCGGTCTCACACCTCGACTTCTGGCTTCTGCAATTCCTTCAGCAAATTTTTGAATCCACTCTTAGCTTCTGTCTGGCCCTGCGTGGCTCTGCGTCAACCTCTCAGGCTCTGCACTGTCTCTACTGGATCTCTCTCTCTTCTCTGCTGAGTATTCTCCGACCGAGAAAGATTTCCCTTCCGATACTATCCCTGCCCCTCCCTGCCAAAGTTCACTATCAAAAATCTCTCCTATAGATGCTCTGCTTCAGAAAATCAAATTTTTGATCTCCCTTTTGTGTGTTCTCCAAGTGCCCCTCAAGCCTCTTCTTATATCTTTCTGTTGGACAACCAATGGCCTAGATTAACTTCTAATCAATGGCTTAGATCATTTTGGCTTGATCCTCGTCTTCTTCTAGAAGTTACACCCACAGTTTAGATTAATACCTTTTAATTATTTTAATTTCCTAAGTTTAGACTTAGGGTCCCATTAAAAATAATTAATTATTTTAACAAAACTGTCTCTGGGTGGAATTTCCCAAAACGATTTCTGGGTATTGGAGAATGCATGTGTCTAAGCCTCCCTGCAAATTTTGAGACTTAGAGCACATACGATGCTACCAGAAATCAACACTCCCTCTTAGCGAGGAATGTGCTCTAACAATGCAACTTGCTGAAGCATCACCCTATGTTGTAACATCTCCCTCTGCGCTACTGATGTCCGACATCCTATCCACCAACTACTGCACAAATGTTGCATCTGTATTGCTGCTGACCTTACCACTGTCAACACTGCATCCGTACTGCAACTCCCTCTTAATTCTGCATCTGTGCTACAATTGGCCCTGCCACTGCCAACTCTGCATCCGCATTGCAACCTTCTCCAACTGTTGTTGCTACTGCATCAACACTAAAAAGCATCCCAAATTACTGAACTGGTGTTCAATATGATGCATCTCGTTGTTGGAGTTCTGACTGCTGCTAGTCTCTGCGGTGGCCCTCTGAAGCCTCTGCGTTGTTGTTGACTCTGCTCTATGCCAACTGCACTGTTGTCAACTCTAGCTATGCGTTGCTCAGTCTTTGGTGCTCCTAGCCACTACAACTATCACTTTAGCACTCCTCTGCACCAACTGGCACTGGCCCATCCTGCTACTACTGATCTAGGCTCTCGTAGCAAGGAATTGATCCAAGAGGTGGGCTCCTCAAGGGTCCTGCCCATTTGCAGTCCTTTCAAACTACAACTCTATATCACCCCACCTCCCTCCTGGAGATGCTTGGGTTGTCATGGCAAACTCCTCCTCCTTGATCTTCGTGGCTACAACCTTCGAATCATGCTTCTCATCTTTGTCCTTCTTCCTGAGAGGACATTGTGTTGCGTAGTGACTGAATTTACCACATCTGAAGCATTTGATCTTCGAAACATCTTTCTTCTTCTTCCGTTGCTCCTGCTGCCCCTTGGAGGGGAGGGCTACATTCTCTTCCTCCTCCTTGGGCTTCGACCCACTATTGTTGCTTTCGTCAAGTTTACACTTGACCAAGTCTCTCCTCAACTCCTCTTGCTTAAGAGTTGCCCACTCTCTCTATCTTTGTCTGGCTCGATGCTGCCTTTGCTCTGCAGGTCAGCTCAGCTTCTCTGTTCTCTGTAATTCACTTCTCTCTTGCCTCTCGGCTTTCTACTTTTCTCTCTCTGCCTGCTCTTACTCTCTGTTGCTTCCTGACTATTCGTTTCCGCTTCCCTGATCTCTGGATCTCCTGCCTCAGTCTGTTTGAATTCCCCTGCTCTATGTCATCATCAATGTGTAACGCTTCACAAAGAGGTGGCCACCTGTTTCCTCACAAATTGAGCATCAGTTCTCTTCGAACGGTCGTTATTTCCGTTGCTCCAAGATTGCCCGCGAAACTAATTCCTCTGCCAACTCATTGGTCATGTCGAACCTCAAATCTTATGTGACTCGGCCTATTTCCCCGTCGAATCCGGTCATCTGTCAGATCATTTCTCCACCGTTGATCTAGGGCCTCCAGATCCTACAGTCTCCATCCATATCGGGCGGGTAAGTAGCATGACTTACCCGTCTGATGTGAGCGGTTTTCTCTCTCATCTGTTGAACGTGTGTCACCCAGTGTATGGCATCAAGTGGGACTCGGTCGAACCTGCTTACTGCTTGAACCCCTTCCGATATCCTACCGGTTTTAGTGTGGGACCCGCCTTCTGACGGAATCGGAGATTTCCGTATGGTTTTATGCTTTTTTCACGACCGAGCGCTTAGGGGCTTTCCTTCACTGAGGGGGACACCCTGCGATACGCGATTAGCGCTAATCGTGTATCAGAAACTATCCCTGTTTCTGGATTTGAACTCCCATTTATCAATTTGTGCCAGTGCGCGGTTACCATGGGCCAATGGTCTACGTGCTTTGACCGAGGGTCCTCGTTGCTCCGTGTTGATCACAAATTGCTATTATTTAGAGGTTATTTCTGATAAGCTCGACATCCATAAGGCTTTGAAACTTCGGCATGAGTTTTTAAAAAGTTTAGGAAATTTTAAGAGTGTTTAAGGATCCGATTCGGATCACAGCCTTCCCACTGAAAAAGCTTTTGGACCACCAAAAGTTGGTTTTCAAGCATTGACTAAGTGAGGGTATAGTTGTCTCACTTGTCCAATCTCTATCCATTTTGCACTGCTTGGCTTTGAACCCTTGAGTCCAATCCTGAGGTACTCAACATCTCCTCTGCATGTAGTTCTTACCTTTTTGTCCAGAATTGTATCTTCCTGCAATTCATTAAGATATTCAGGTAACAGATCATCAATAGAAGGCAATTGACTCTGCTCTTCGGGATTTCAATTAATGAAGGTTCAAATAGTCTCAAGCTGTTTGCATTAACAACCGAGTAGATGTGCATGTAAGTTGGTAAATCAAGGCGAAAAGTATTCTCACCAATCTTCTCAAGTATCTTGAAAGGTCCATACCTCATTGGCTTTAGCTTTTTACCTTCACCTTGCATTTTGTCTTTGTTGATATACAGCCAGACTTGATCACCAACTTGGAAACTATGCTCCATCCGATGCTTGTCATGCCTTGCCTTGTATTTGGCTTGGCTCTTTTCCAGTTGTTCCTGTACTACCTGGTGAATCTCTTGGATTTGTTCAATAAACTTGGTTGCCTTGTCCACATCACTATGTCCATCAACTGCTATGTCTTTACCAAAGACAAAATCCAAGGGAGACCTTGGTGTGAAACCAAAACAGGTCTCAAAAGGAGATCTCTGTGTGGAAGAATGTTTTGCTCAATTGTAAGCATGTTGCACATAACACAAATGTTCATCCCAAAGTTTGGATGCTTGCTGCAATAGCCTCTGAACAACTGGATCACTATCCTGTTGACCACTTTTGTCTGGCCATCTGTCTTTGGATGAAAGGTTGTGCTTTTCTTCAGTTTGGTGTCCATCAGTTCCCACAGACTTGACCAAAACTTCCCAACAAATCAAGAATCTCGATCAAATACAATGGAAGTGGGTAATCCAAAATGAACCCATACATGTTGAAAAAACAACTTTGCAGTTTGTTCAGCTGTAATCTGTTTATTACAAGGTATCAAAATACACATTTTGTTGAACGTATCCACAACAACATATAAATAGTCATGACCTTTCCTAGATTTAGGCAATCCTCCAACAAAGTCCATGGAAACACTTTCCCAAGGATGAGAAGGAACTGGTAGTCGAGTGTACAAGCCTCGTTTTCTATTGTTGGGCTTGCTTTTAGCACACATGGTACACCCTCTTACATATCTAGAAACTGTCTCATTCATTTTCGGCCAATAACAAAATCTTTGCAGCTGTGCAACCGTTTTACTTACACCTAAGTGACCTGATATTAAAGAAGTGTGTGCTTCTCGAATTATCTTTACTCTTTCAGTTTGTGGAATGCATAGCTTCCCACAATGATACAAGAGTTGGTCATTAATATGATAATCCAATTCTTCTACTTGTTTGCCTTGATTTAAAGTTGCATATACATCTTTAAAATCTATATCTTGAGCATATTGTTCAATGTAGCTCTCATGCAATACTGAATTACGCTTAAGTATAGTAGATGCATTTATAATTGGTCTAGATAACATATCTGCAACTTTATTGTGTATGCCTTTTTTTATATCTGATGACTAAATGAAACTGTTGTAGAAAACCCATCCATCTATAGTGTCTTGATTGCTGCAACTTAGTTTGGGAGTGTCGATATTGAAATGGTTGATGATCAGTATGTATAACTCTCTTTGCCCATTAAGTAATGTTTCCACTTTTTCACACTCTGTACTAATGCATACAATTCTTTATCATATGTGGGATAGTTAACTACTGCAGAATTAAATGTCTCAAAATGATAACATATGGGTTTACCGTGCTGTATCAACACTGCTCCCATGGCATAGTCACTAGCATCCGTTTGAATCTCAAATAGTCTTTGAAGATCGGATAGTGCTAGTACTGGCGCTGTACTAGTCTTTTCTTTCAAGGTGTTGAAGGCTTTCTGTTGTTTGCCTCCCACTGAAACACCTTGTTCAATCCTGTTAAAGCATGTAAGGGAGCTGCAATTAAGGAAAAGTTAGAAATAAACTTTCTCCAATATTGTGCTGCTCCTAAGAAGCTTCTAACCTCTATAGCAGATTTGGGTTTAGGCCAGTTTACAACGACTGCAACCTTAGAGGGATCTATCTTCAATTCACCACCCCCTACTATATGTCCCAAATAATTCAAAGATGTTTTGCCAAATTCACATTTTGAGAGTTTAACATAAAGATTTTCTCCTTTCAAAACATCTAGGGTCTGCTTAACATGCTTTAAATGTGCTTCCCACGTTTTGTTGAATATAAGAATGTCATCCAAATATACAATAACAAAATCATCAAGAAAAGGTCTGAGTACATCATTCATTACTCTCATGAAAGTAGCAGGAGCATTAGTTAAGCCAAAAGGCATAACCAGCCACTCATACAATCCCTGCTTTGTTTTGAAAGCACTCTTCCATGCATTTTGTTCTGCAACTCTGACCTGATGATAGCCACTATGCAAGTCTAACTTGGAAAAATAAACAACTTCCTTTAACTGATCTAATAGATCATCTATGCGAGGAAGGGAATAACGATTTTTTATCGTTATCTTATTCAGTGCTCGGTAATCAATGCACATTCTCCACAAGCCATCTTTCTTTTTCACCAAAACGATTGGAGACCCACATGGTGATGTGCTAGGTCTGATGAACCCCTTCTCGAGCAACTCCTGTATCTGCCTCTTGATTTATGCATTCTCTAAAGCGGACAACCTATACATTCTGATGTTAGGCAATAGAGCATCTTGCTGCAAATTAATATCACGCACTATTTCCTTTTTGGGTGGCAGACCTTTAGGTTTTGGAAACAATATATCATATTTTGAAACAACTTTTTCTAAATCAACTTGCTGTTTAGCATCACAGCCCTCAAATATATTGCTTTTATCAGGTTTCTTTTCCTTTACAACCATCAGTAAAAATTGTTTGCATGAATTTACAATTCGTTTCATCTGCCCTAAGTTTATGAGAGTATAATTATTCTTGAGCTTATGAGCTCTTACAACATATTCGATTCCATCTTTAACGAGTAGATACTTGTTCTCAGCTCTATAGAAAATAGCTTTTCTATCATACAAGTAAGGACTTCCTAAAACAATTCCACATATATCCAGAGGAACTATATCTAACTCAACCACATCTACAAATGTTGACCCAAAAGAAAACTTAAGTTTACATTCTCTAGTCACTTGTAGTTATGCTTTATCACATAACCAACCTAATGGATATGGCTTCTTATGAGGTGTAGTCAGTAATCCCAACTTCTTTACAATTGCTTCAGAAATTAAATTTACTTGTGAACAAATATCAAACAAAGTATCAATCTTTTGATGATTAGAAATAACTCAAATATAAGAAAGCTCATGTCTTTTCCTCTCATTTTCTTCATTATTAGTAGATTGTGCAGAATTACTAGTAGATGCTTCAGAATTTTTACCTTTTATACCGGTGGCTGCAATGGTTGTTTCATCTCGAGTCTGATCCCAAATCTTTTTGAATAGCTGCAGCAATCTTCTTCTTCTTGCCCTTGAACTTCTTAGGTCTCAGCTCCGAATGCAGAATCCAGCAGTGCTCATCATCATGCCCATCCTTCTTACAGTGAGCGCATGAGGACTTGCTTTTCTGTATAGTTTTTGTCTTCCTCTCTTTCCATTTCTGTTTTTTTTTCTCCTTATTTTTGCTTGCAATGGGTTGGAATGATCCCCCAACTTCTGGGTTCCCATTCTTACCTCTAGCTTCTAGATGCGTAGCCTGAACAGATACCTCATCTATACTAGTGGGATTAAACATGAGGATAGTGTGCCTCATGTAGCTGTGTAGACCACATATGTACTTCAACAGAGTCTCAAGTGAGTCTAATGAAATTCCTAGAATCAAAGCTTTTTTCCTAAATTCTTGGGTGTAACCTTGTACACTTTTCCCTTTAAATTGGCAAAGAGTTTGCCAGCTCATCATGGCTTGCTGCATGTAAGCTAGTGGATAGAACTGCTTTTTTATTGCAGAAACAAATTCACTCCAGACAGAAAGAATCTTACCATGTTTCTTCATGTCAGCTTGTGTCCTGCCTTCCCACCATACCAAGGCAATGCCTCTGAGGCGTAGGCTGGCCAGCTGAATCTTACTCTTGTCTGAGTCAATACTCTGCACTCTGCAATAAACATCAATCTGTCTGATCCAATTATCCAGCTTCTCTGCATTCAACTCTGCATCATATATTGGTAAATCAAATTTAACATCTAATTTAATCAAAGATGTTTTCTTTTTATGTTCAGGGCTATTAGGAGGTGTGAGAAAGTTTTCTTCTTTCCCTTTGCCTTTAGAGTGGTCATGGAGGAGAGATTCTTCTTCTCCTTTATCTTTGGAGTGTGATGAATCTACATCTCTACCTTTCTTAAACTCCCTATACATTTCCTCTGCCATGGATCTCATGGCCAGGAAACTATCTGTGAACTAGGGGTCTGATCCCAAGGGATTTTCTTCTGACATTTTCCTCTTAGAATAGACTCTTCCAATTTCCGGGTTAGTTTCAACCAACTCTCCTTCTCCTAATTTAAGCTTTGATCTAGTTAGCATTCAACAACAAAATCCAGCACAAGCTTGTCTAACCTTAACAACCTAGCCTGCTCTGATACCACTTGATCTTAAATCACCTGTAAATGATCTCAGAGAATTAATGAAAGTATTACAGACTCGTGCTGGAGTGTGCCTATGTTATTTTATGCAACGGATCGATAAGATTGCGAAATACACAGACACTGAAGCAGTGAGAGAAACACAGTAAGTAAACACAACAAGTATAATAAGGAGTTCACCCAATCCTCCTAGGCTACATCTCTTGGTCCAGCCTTCAATGGTGGCCTTTCTATTGTGTTTTAAAAAGCAGAGCTTTTACAATAATGAGCTCAATTTGAGTCTCACTTAATAGATGATGATCAGTAGGATTGTACTTGGATCCCCCAAGTCTCTAGAGTACACAGACTCCTCTTACTGAATCTTGACCTCAACTGGTCTCAATGGTATGAGTCCAATCTGGTACTCAATACCTAACAGGTATACATAGAAGAGTTTGCTTGAACCTCTCAAGCCTTCTCTGGAGTTCACAGACTCTCGAACTCTCTCTGTCTCTGTCTAGCTCGATGTTGCCTTTGCTCTACAGGTCAGCTCGGCTTCTCTATTCTCTGCAATTCACTTCTCTCTTGCCTCTTGGCTTTCTGATTCTCTCTCTCTGCCTTCTCTTACTCTCTGTCCGTTCGTGACTTAAAGCCAATCCGCTTCTTGACTGTTCATTTCCACTTCCCTGCTCTCTGGATCTCCTGCCTCTGTTCGTTTGAACTCCCCTGCTCTACGTCATCATCACTGTGTAATGCTTCACAGAGAGGTGGCCACCTATTTCCTCACGAACTGAGTGTCAGTTCTCTTCAAACAGTCGTTACTTCCATTGCTCCAAGATTGCCCGCGAAACAGATTCCTCTACCAACTCATCGGTCATGTTGGACCTCAAATCTTATGTGACTCGGCCTATTTCCCCGTCGAATCCAGTCATCCATCGGATCATTTCTCCATCGTTAATCTTGGGCCTCCAGATCCTACGGTCTCTGTCCATATCAGGCGAGTAAGTAGCATGACTTTTACCCATCCGATGTGAGCAGTTTTCTCTCTCATTCGCCGGACGCGTGTCACCCAATGTATGGCATCGGGCGGGACTCAGTCGAACTCACTTACCGCTTGAAGCCCTTCCGATATCCTGCCAGTTTTAGTGTGGGACCCGCCTTTTGACGGAATCGGCAATTTCTGTTCGGTTTTATGTTTTTCTCAGGACCGAGCACTTAAGGGCTTTCCTTCACTGAGGGCTACGCTCTACGATACACGATTAGCACTTTAGCGCTAATCACGTATCAGAAACTACCCCTATTTCTGGATTTGACCTCCCGTTTATGAATTTGTGCCAACGCACGATTACCATGGGCCAACAGTCTGCGCGCTTTGACCGAGGTTCCTCGTTGCTCTGTGCTAATCACAAATTGCCGGTGTTTAGAGGTTATTTCTGATAAGCTCGACATCCATAAGGCTTTGAAACTTCGGCATGAGTTTTTATAGAGTTCAGGAAATTTTAAGTGTTTAAAGATCCGATTCGGATCAGCGATCATTAAGGTTCACAATTATAGTAATATTGTCATAATAGAGTTGGCACACTACTATTGTTCTATTTGTCATTGTGTTAGTCTTACAGCTAAACACAATTGTTCATATGTCACTATACACTACAGTCATCATGTTTGGCACTAATAATGGTTTGCTTGTATTGTCCAACTTGTCACTGTAGGTGATATTGAGACTCTTAGAAAACTTTTAATTTATTTGTTGCCAATTGTACACCTTCAACTGTTGCATATGAATGCCACTCAATACTCAGTGAAATCTCCAACAAAATACACAATTCAAGTAATCTGATCTCCTTCTAATGTTTAAGGTCGGCTTCAGATTCGTAGGTGCCTAGAGGAAGACCTAGGCCACAAGGTATATGTATATTACAAAGTTTGTCACTTCAGGGATTTAAGAATAAGACTGCCTGCTGCTATAAGGAGTGATTCCCCAAGAGATAATTATTTAAAACAATGCAACTAAAATTGTTTGAAGATTGTTCCTTCAAATTCATTTACAACAATAATTAGAAACCCTAGTGTTCAAAATGTGGAGTTTAACAAATTAGATTAGGGTTGGCTTTAGAAGATCGCATAGGCTTGTTCTCTTTGCGGATCTTGTATCAATAAACCACAGAAAAATTAACAAGAATAAGGCTGAGGATGCACTAATCAAGTTTCAGAAATGACGCCCTAGTTGAGGACCGAAAACTCCAATCTAATGCACAAAAGTGTAAGTCTTCTTACTTGCAATGAAGATCTACCCCAAGGTATCCCACAACGATCCAAACCCTAAACCAAAAACAAAAAAACATAACTCCAGACCCAAACGAATCCCAATCACCCAAAGAAAATTGCAATAATAAAAGCAAACTTTGATTTGTTACTAGGGTCGAAGGTAATATCAAGTCTTAGTCAAGTGTGAATTAAGATTAGAGGAAAAGGAAAGTAAGTCTTGTGGTTCTGCAATATTGTGTCAAGAAACTTCGTTGGTTTTTGAGACATTGACCTAGCCAAATTTCAGAAATATGGAGCACCATAACCTTGAGTCAATCAACAAACTAGACCCTACCTACTTCAGATTTTCAACATTGCTCAAAAAGGGTTGAAAGAATTTCAGATATTCTTACTAAAATCATTCATTAAAGTCATTAATTTTGGAGAATGTATAAGGTCTTCTTTTATAGGCTAAGTTTTGGGCTAGGAGGGGCTTCCAAAGGTTGACACTAGAGGGAGTTTAGGATCTTCTAAGATGAACGTTGAAGTTTGAATTTAGTTAGAGTAATATCCAAGGATGGGACTTTTTGAAATTTAATTTCTTATCACTTAGGAAGGGGCTTCTAGGGGCATCAAACTCCATAAGTTAGGGAGACATTTTAGTTTGTTGAAAGGGCCTATTTAGATTCTTTAATTTAATTTAATTGAAGTAGAACTAGAAACTTAAATATATATATACATAAATATATATATAACATTTTTGGAGATATGAGCTCATTTTTTCATGGAGCTAAGGATCGATCGAGGAACCATGCCATCACCAAATGAGTGTTGCAGAAAGAGATGACCATGGGAGACCTCACGGCTGCGGATATCGACAACAATGGCTCTGTAAGATGGATCTTCTATTGAAATGTCAAGATTTTGATGGCCTGATTTTTTTGGTGAATGTCGGCAACGGGGATGGAATCACAGGGACAAAACTTGCGAGAGTTTACCCCTCCATCAACGGCATCAGTTTCGATCTCCCTCATGCCAAGGTCAATGCTCCCTACTACCAAGGGGAGGAAGCGGGGAAGCTGGATCGGGTTATTATTTCCAAGCCCATTCCACCTGCAAAATCGCATGCAGTCAGGATTGACGTCGATGAATCCAGATCTAATCACGGAAGAAGAGTTTTTTTACATTCAGATTTACGCATTTGGAAACTTAAGGAGCGAGGTTTGGGCAAGCATAAATCTTTCAGCATCAAGAAGATCTGGTGGGGGAACTTGGTATATAATGATGCCCTTGCTCTTCCTGGGACTGATAGTGAATTTGAAAGAGTATATCTATGGATAGATACACAATTTTTTGTTGTATCTGGCCATGTTAACTTGAGAGCGGGCAGGAAGGTCTCTCAAAGATTGGTTTTCTCGCTTTTCCATATCAATCTAGGGTATGGGAGCGTGATCTGGCAGATCTATTGGAAAGATGATTAAGAGCGTGTGACTACAACCAGAGGACCGATAAGCAGCATCTTTCGCTACCATACAGCGTATGATGAGACCTATGTCACACGGTTCGAGTTCAAATTCGAGTTCGACAAAGATTAAGTTCGATTCGAATTCGAATTTTCTGATCAGGTTCGAATGAGGTTCGGCATTAGGTTCGACTACACATATTTTTCAATATATATATATATATATAATATATATGACAAAATAATAGAAAATTCAAAATCGATCCATAAACACATGAATATAAGTTATTTCTGCTCTTTCAAACATTCAAATAATTAGCAGCCATCCAAGATATGGAGAGAAGCTATGACCAACCATGTTTCAATTTAACTGAATAGAACCAGAGTTGTGTAACTAGTACGTACTACAAATATCAGTGTTTTGCAAAAATGTACAAGTAATGATTTTTTGTACGCACAATTAACTTTATTTACTATTGGCATCAAAAAAATATAAACACCATTTGAAGAAACCTCGAATGCATTCTTAGTCCAAGTCACTTAGTTACCATGTGTTCCTCTATAGCATCATGTTATCCAGGAAAAACCATTTCTTCTGAATGCAAGAAGACTAAAAAGATTCCATGGTCACAACAAACTATAGACACTTGTGTGGTCCAAAGAAGGAACAAATGAAAGTTCTCAAGGAGAAGCTAGTAAAAAAATGCAAATGGAAAGGGCATACAACGGTGCCATTGAAGTTGAAAAGCTCTGGAAATGAGTCATTGACAAACAAGTAACATGCCTCACTAATTCCATAAGTAATAAGCCAGAATGCTATTTTCCAGAGGAACACTTCAAAGCTCAATATCAACATTTTTTAAATATACAAGATCTTTGTCCAACCAAATCAAACTTAATAAAATAGTTGGTTCAGGAACCTTGGTGTTGATCCTGACAAAATATGATAGGGTGGCCAACTGCCAGCTCCTCTATCCTTGGTGCATTCTATTATTAACATAGACAAATATAGAAAGCCTTAGAACCTATTATTTTTAAACGAATAAAACAATATAAACCCTAATCAGAAAGAAGATTGAAAATCCATAAAAAATAGGGGGACAAACTTACTGGAGATATTTATATATATGTACAATATCGACTTTCTCTTGCCTTTCAGGCCTTACAGATACTCAAAGTACAGTGAATGGTTAAAGCTGCAAGGTAAGGTATTGCTAAAACCAGCAAAATACAACACCACAATCGTGTTGAAGATTGATGTCAAAGACAACTAAGGCATGGTAAATTTTTGAATAACCTGTAATATGCTTCAGAGAGTGGGAATCTTCTTGCTATATCTGCAAACGATTAAGTGAACCCAACTAAACAGCGCCATCACAGATCTGTCAAACCACACTCACAGCAATCTCGAACGCAAGACCACAGCATACAGCGCAATGACAAATTGACAATCAAACGCACTCGACAGCTTTTTCCAAATCCTTCCGGCACCATCGTTTATAAAGAAAATTTTGGCGGGAAGCGATGAAGAAAACCAGTATGCGACCCAAGGTTTTCTCGTAAACAGGCAAATAAAATTGCCAAAAAAACCCTCGAACCTCAAAAAAAACCATTGAAATTCGCATTAAAATACGTTCAGGTTCGATTTTCAAGTTCAATTAGGTTCGAATTCGTTCAAGTTCGACTTTCAAGTTCGGCAAACCTGAACAAATTTCAAATTTTTTTCAGGTTTGGCGAATTTCGAACCTGAACCTTCAGGATTGCCGAACCCTGTGACATAGGATGAGACCAATTGGTGGATTCTGCAGCATCTGAGAGCTAAACGTTACGCAACATCTGGGCCCTGAACACAGTCAAAGGATTTTGATCTTCGAGGAATCTTGGTCACAAAATACAGATTCTCCTCCCGTCATAGATCTGGAGAACCTCACCGAGTCAATAACTCATGGAGTTTTTTCAAATCTGTGGGATTTCAGGAACTATATGGATAGGAGTTTTGGGGCTTTCGAAGACGGGGAGGCTCTCAACTCATTTCCCTACCAGTATTCATAAAACTTCTCTTGGATTCCCAATCCACCCTTGAATTTACTAGTCGAGTCTAATAAGTGGATGGATCTTGGATATCAATCCTCAGATCTACTTGAAGAAGTGTCTCTTCAAATTTTTATTAAAACGTTGAGTGGGAAATCTATGTGTATGAGGGTCTAGATCTGGGATTGGTTACAAACGCTTAAGCAAAAGATTCAAGAACAGATGAGTATTCCAGCAAGACTCCAAAATCTGAGTTATGTAGGGAAAACGTTGCAAGAGGACTAGAAGTTGCCGGACTATGGCCTTGTTCGAGATTCAACCATCATCCTTAACATGAGACTTCTTGGAGGTTGTCCTGGATCTAGTTCCAAAGGTCCAGTATCTTTCAAGGATGCAGTAAAAGGGCAGACTGATCCACAAAAAATTCAGAACAATCGACCAATTTTCTTGGTCCTTATATTGTGGAGCAGATAAACCAAGGGTCGGCTTTGACAGTCAACCTGCCTAAGGTTAATGAGCTCTACTCTGATTTCCATGCAAGAGAAGTTATCTGTAGATTGAATGGATTTTGGCCCAAATCAGAGACTTTACATCAATGGATTTTCTTTACTTGGACGGAAAATTGTGATATCCACCTATGTTCCACATGTTTTTTATTGTAAAGTTTGACACAACAAAAGATATGGATTATGTATTAAACAAGGGACCATGGTTTTGGGGCAATGCGGGTCTATTCATGATTCCTTGGTTTCTGGGATTTGATGCAAATACCATGGTGGTCTCCAAAATGCCAGTGTGGGTCAAGTTACATAACCTACCCCTGCATTTTTGGCATCACAAAGTATTAGAAGGGATAGGGAATTCTTTGGGGAAGTTCCTCAAGGTGGATGCAAACAAAGTCTCCAAAGGCGTTTTTATATTTGCCAAACTCTGTGTAGAGGTACACCTTGGTAAAGGTCTACCTGATCGTATTATTTTGATTCACAATAATCTGCAATGGTCCCAGCCTCTTGACTATGAGAATACAGCATTTCATTATCGTATGTCTTCAAACCGGCCATCTTCGAAATGCATGCCATCAAGCAAAAAAAGACAAGCTCAAAAGCCAAAAGGTTGGCAGTTTTCAAAATCCCAGGAAGTAGAAGCAGAGGATGCAGAAATCCCATAAAACACCTCAAACATTAATGACTAGAATTCCCAAGATACCATGTAGAAGAATGAGGTCGAGCAAAATTCATCATTAGTTCCAATGCCTTCAGTACAACAGCAGCAGATTGAGAAGATTCCATCTAAAAAGAAGCAAGTGGAACCAAGCAAATTCATGCTTCAGGGAGTTAGGATTCTGATAAAGAACTCCCTATAAATGTAAAAGAGAATCAACTGACTATTGTATCTTCCACTCCCAACTCTAGTGGTTGGCGGAAGGTGGAAAAAAAGAAAGGTAGGAAAGATTAAACTAGTTTATCTCTTTGGTGAGTTTTTATTGATCTTGGATACTAGGACCTGATATTATGCTTATGCTTTTTTAGCATCTACAATATGTAATTTTGCTCATTATGAATAAAATTGCGATTTTTCCATGGGAAAAAATATATAACATTTTGGAGATCCCAAAAAACAATCATTTGAAGATTAATTATTTTTCTTAGTTGAAATATGCTTAAGATGTTGAAGGTTGACTTAGAGAGGAGTTTTAACCTTGGATCGTAGAACCTTGCATTTGACTTAGCCTTTGTTTTAAGAAAGAAATATTCTAATGTTATTTTAATTCCTGATGAGGGGTCATATTGCATGATCATTTGACTTGGTCAAGGAGGAGGTGCCATCTTATGGGGTCTTGACGTGAATATCTCTCAAACCAGGAAACCTCTCGGAGCGTACTGCACACCACCAAAATCGGCTCGACGAGGAGAATCCATTGACAAGGATCTTCGGGTCCAAATCAAAGGTTAGCTTCTTTCAATAACCCTTGATAAGTGTGGGGTATGTCCTTAGTCTAGAAAACCCAAAACCTAGAACTAAGGTTTTCAACCATCCAATAGTGGAGCTTCCAACTTTGATGTAATCCAAACAACCATAAGAGTGTTCATTAATAGTTTGACATCGATTACAAGTGTTTAGTCAAAGTCAAACCCCAAGGTTGACATCAATGACAACACTATCCAACAATCTCCCCCTTTTGTCATTGATGGCAACACACGTACTCCTTTTGTGATTTCTCCCCCCCTTTGACATCAATGGAAAAGGGTGACTATCCCTAACAATCTGCCTGCTTCTTTTGGACCTGTAATCTGCTTTTGCTTCCTCTTATCTTGCTAAACTGAAAGAGGTCAAGGTGGACCTATAATCTACCTATGCTCCCCCTGAGAAGAAGCATTCCTCAGTCTTTCTGCAAAGTACCTGTCAGTCTCTGAAATGCTTTCCTCAATACTTGTTGCAACAACCTGTCTCCCCTTGAAATACTATGCTTCATACAAATTGTTACTACTGATTATACTTGTCAATATGGATCAACTTTTCCTAACACTAAAATTACCCATAATATTCCTTCATGTCTTCCATCTATCAACCTGTCAATGATCGATCTTCAAATGTGCAACTATTGCTTTTTAAACACCCCCTCTGCAATATTTAGGGAGTCATCATGTTGGATTCTTCAAAATAATGTATCACTCAGCTCTTAGGCTGGATCATCCTGAACTTCAACATTTTCCATCACAGATTCATCATATCCTTCTTCCTTTACAAAACCTGAAAGCACAATTGTTGAGACTTTCTCATTTACTTGGTCTCCTTCCTTTTGCTTTCTTCTCCAAGCCTTCTTATACCTGATGTTAGGGTTGTACCTACAATCGCAAGTTATGTGCCCATAATTATGGCATTTATAACATTCAATGTTGGGCCAAAATGTTTGAGCAGATGGCATATACTTTCTGTTGGCAAAGTTGTTTTGAAATAAGTCTTGCGGTTTAGAAATCCTACTTCTAGGGTTTTGATAATGCCTTTGATAATTGTACATGTCATAAGCTTTACAATCCCTAGACATATGTCCAAGGTTAGTACATGAAAAACAATAATCATTAAACAAATTACAGATACGATTGCAAAAATTCTAAAAAAGGACATAAACACTCAGTTTACAACATGTGGAACAATTAGGCAAATGATGAGATCAGTCAAAGATAACATAGCTCATCAACAACTCAAGGGTGTGTACAAGATTGATTGCTCATGTGGCAAGAGTTATATCGGGGAAACAGGATGATCTCTGAAAACAAGACTTAAAGAGCACGACACTGATATTAAGAATGGGAGATCTCGTACATCAGCCCTTGCGGAAAACTCATCCAAAACCAAACATCATGTGTGTTTAGAAGACGCCAAAATCGTTGCAAGAGAGGATCATTATCAAAAGAGAAAAATCAGAGAAGCCATCGAAATTATGAAATTTCCTCGGAACCTCAACAGGGACAATGGGAGCGAGATTAGTGGAAAATGGCTTCCCCTGATTAGACAAATAAGTCACTCCAAATCTTTTGTAGCATAGTATCACTAGTTTCTCCCCAAAATGAAATAAATTAGATAATTAATTAATAATTAAAATTAATTAATAATAACCAATATAATGAAATAAAAATAAAAATTTATTCTAATGACTATGGATTATAGTAACATTAGTTTTATAAATTAACATTTGAAAATTATAAAAATTATAAAATCAATTAAATTAATTAATTAAATTTATTTATTTATTTTAATTAAATAAATTACATAGGTTACTTATTTATCAATTAGATACTTAGGGTTTAATTAATTAAAAATAAAATTAACATAAAAGAGGAAAAAAATAAAAGAAAAGAAAATATAAATCATCAAAAACAAAAATTATAAATTAATTAATTAACTAAACCAATTAAATAGTTTACTTCTCTCATTAGTCTTAAACAGTTGTATCTATTAAGAATTAATAATTTATTTATTTAAAATAATTATAATTAGAATAATTAAATTAAAATAAATAATTAAAACAAAAATAAATTAAAACTGAAATAAATAAAATAATAATAAAATTAAATTAATATATGTAGGTTAAGTCGGCTTTCACTATTTAGGATTAATTAGGTTTATATATATGCTGGTTGGAGGATTCTTCTTCTCTCAAAAAATGATCATTCATAATCTACCATTTTTTGGTCCTGATGATGGGCCCCCTTTGGGGTTCGAAACGTCGACATGATGAATATAATACTGTGGATAATCCGGATCATACTACACCAAATTAGCATACCTGGATGAGTTATCTTGTCTGGATGGTCTATTGTATTCATTCTTCTTTGGAGGTGGTACAGTCCCTTGTTGATCCTTGTTCTTGATTGCTTCAGCATTATTCTTTGGAGCCACAACATTTTTAATTTTCTTCAGTCTTTCATCTTGATCAGTCTTTTCATCAATTTGATCTTGCGAAGTCTTGGAGCTTATGCCTTCATCACATGGAGCTTTACCTGCTTTTTTTGCCTTCATCTTCAATTGAGTCAATTCTTGATCTTTCCTGTCAATAACCTGTAAGTGTTCCTTTTGCTCATCCTTGAACTTATTGATTTCAGTAAGAGTTGCGTCAAGTTCTTCTTTCTTTTGAGCAAGGTCTTCTTGAAACCAGTTTTTCAAGATTTGTCTTCTTCTTTCTGCTGCTTCTATTTGTAGCTTTAGAAGAGTGACATTTTATGCTTCTCTATTGAGAACTTGTATCTGTTCCTTTTGCCTTCCATTTTCCTTCCTAAGTCTGTCCATTTTTGCAATAGTTGTATCCAGTTCCCTTTGCTTTTGATCAACTTCAGATACGTACGTATTACCAGATTCCTTTTGTTGGTTTATCAGGTCTTTCTCTTTCTTTTCTACTTCCTGCACCTAGAGTTTCAATAGAGAAAATTCTTCTTTGAGTTCGTGATTTTCTTTTTTTGTGTTCTTCCATTCTTTGTTACTTTCTTCAAGTTCTCTTCTAAGTGACTCTTCAACTTTTCTCACTTCTTCCAGCTACACTTTAAGGTTGTTGATGATTTCCTTTGATTCTTCATTCTTCCTATTAAGGCTTCCGACATGTCCTTTTGTTATCTTCAGTTTGGCTTCCAGAAATTCAACCTTTTCTTTTTCACCCGGAAGCTCCTTTATAACTCTGACAATTTCATTTTGAAATTCGATCTCACTCATCTCTTCATCTTCTTCTTCAGGAGCTTCCTTCCTGTTATCAGCTGTAATAGGATCTAAAATTATTTCAATACCTGGAACTTCCTTTGAACGCTTGGTGGCTTGCTTCTTTGATTTTTCGATCTCTGTATTCTGAGATCTACCTTCCAGTTGTTAAGTTGTTATTGAAGGAACCTGCTCTGATACCAATTGTTGGAAATACTAAGAGGGGGGTGAATCAACATTTCTTTCCAATTAGTTAATTTTAACTTTCAGAGCATTAATTATCATTAGCATCAGATACATATAAATATTCATCAACAGTAAACAACACCATTCAACAATGCACAATAATCAAGACAGTGGACATAGAGATTTTTACATGGAAAACCCCCTCCAAGTCAAAAACCACCAAACGCTTCTTAATATTTGTCTTCAAAAATAACTACATCAAGTTTTCAGCTCCAACTAAAGGAGGCTCCAACCTATAGGATGCTCTAATAGCCTGTTTACCAACTGCAACTAGGAGAACGCTCCAACGCACTAGATCTCAGGCTCCAACCTGACAGATGCTCCAAGACCCTATGTACCAACTGCAACTGAACAAACGCTCCAACGCCCTGTGCATGCTACAACCTGCCCTAGCACCACCCTGCCACCCTGAAATGTTCTCAGGATACAACCTGAAGGTGACTCCAATCACCTACCTTGCACCACCCTACCACCTTAATCAGCGAGTTGCCACTTGCCCTGAAGGCTCCAACCTTCAACTCACATCGGCAAACCACGTTTCACAATTTTCACACTGGATCCACCTGACCTCTGAATCAATGTTGCACGAAGCGCCCCCCCTGCTTCCAAGCCCGGAAGCGCATCCCGTGCGGAAGCGCCTAGGAAGCTTCGCTGGAAGCGCGCTTCCGAATTTTTTTGCTGCTTCCTGGACTTTTCAGAAGCGCGGCTCAGAAGCGTGCTTCCAGACCTCCAAAGTGCGCTTCGTACAATGCTTCGGCAGTACGGAGCGTGGCGCTTCCGTACGCTTCCGGAAAAGTGCCACGCTGTTTAGAAAATCGTTTTTTTATTTTACGTGAGTTTGCTTGTTGGGGGTGGGTCCACCTTGGGTTAGGGTGAGGAATGAAGGCAAAAAAAATATAAATATAGCAGATGCTCCCACATGGTAATGTTAAATTCTTAAAGTAAAAGTGACATTCTCCTTTATTTTTCATTTTCATACTTTTACTTAAATTTTTAACATTACCATGAAATGACTCAAGATGTTTGAGAGTGGTTCCAGCCTCATTGGACTTCATATGGAGAAAATAGAATTTCATATCCTATTCAAAATTCAGCAGACTTAACAGTTTTCAGGAATTCAGGATCAATGGGATTGTGGCATTTCATTAGATTATATCAAGTATGAAGGTATGCGATTAATATTTAATCAAGAGCACCAAGCCCTATATGTACCCTAGTGTTGGTGGTGTTAATTTTTTAACTCCTTTGTCACGTGGCACGCCCTTGGCAAAAAATTACCTTTCAATCAAGTCAAAATCATCGATCAAGCATGTTAAGCTTTTTCTACCATATTTTAAGTCTTGAATTAGGTAGTTTGATCAAAATTGACCAATGTTGACTAATATCCCTAGACAATCGAGGTAGAGGCAAAGGCTAGACAAGAGGAGAAGAATCTAGATTCTAGATGGTTGATGCATCTAAATGGTTGAT
>APFE030863002.1:4091-50917 GCA_000404065.3 Pinus taeda | reverse complement strand
AGACGCTTCGCTTCCTAGATTTTTGGAAAATGACGCTTCCACGTCCCCGCTTCGTCCCCGCTTCGTCCCCGCTTCGTGCAACATTGCTCTGAATCAATATAAAGAAACTGTAATAAAGATTCTACTGCTCTGCTCAGTATGGATATTACTGTCTAGTCCGGCAGCTTCACTGCTCAACTCTGCTCAATCTGGCACCTGCACAATCGTACCTCAAGCAATATTCATGGTCATAACCCAACCTGCCTCTGCCAAATCAAACCACTGCTCACTCTGTACATCAGGACCATGAACAATCTTGCTTCTGCCCAAGTAGCTTCTCATGAACAAACACTGTCAATTCTCACACTCGTCAATATTCAGTACTGTCAAGATCAATCCCATGAAGATCACTGTTACTTGCACAACACAAGTTAACATTTCCCAAAGCTCTTAGTACATCAAGGGTTACAGTCATCTAAAGTTCTTATCAACTTCAATCATATGTATCAAAGAGTAGGATCACAAGTTACTTATAAGAGACACTGTGATATCTTACAGCACTGACATCAAAGGTTGTTGGTATATATATATGTCATGGTATTGTCACAGGTTACCACTATTACTTCTAGGTCTGTTATCATCAAGGTTCCCAGTTATAGTAATATTGTCAAAATAGAGTTGGCACAATACTACTGTTCTATTTGTCACTGTGTCAGTCTGACAGCTAAACACGATTGTTCATATGCCACTGTACACTGTTGTCAAACACTGCAGTCATCATGTTTGACACTAATAATGGTTTGCCTGTACTGTCCAATTTGTCACTATAGGTGACATTGAGACTCTTAGAAAACTTTTAATTCATTTGCTGCCAACTATACACCTTCAACTGTTGCATATGATTTCCACTCAATACTCAGTGAAATCTCCAAAAAAATACACAGTTTAGTTAATTTGATCTCCTTTTGATGTTTAAGGTCAACTTCAGATTCGTAGGTGCCTAGAGGAAGACCTAGGCCACAGGGTATATGTATATTACAAAGTTTGTCACTTCAAGGATTTAAGAATAAGACTCCTTGCTGCTCTAAGGAGAGATTCGCCAAGAAACAATTATTTAAAACAATAGAACTATAACTGTTCGAAGATTGTGATTCAAATTCATTCACAACAATAATTAGAAACCCTAGTGTTCATAATGTAGAGTTTAGCATATTAGATTAGGGTTGGATTTAGAAGGCCGCATAGCTTTGTTCTCTTTGCAGATCTTGTATCAATAAACCACGGAAAAATAAAGAAGAATAAGGCTGAGAGTGCAGTAATCAAGCTTCAGAAATGAGGCCCTAGTTGAGGACTGAAAACTCCAATCTAATGCACAAAAGTGTTGGTCTTCTTACCTGCAATGAAGATCTACCCCAATGAATCCCACAATGATCCAAACCCTGAACCATAAACAGAAGCACAGAACTGCAAACCCAAACGAATCCCAATCACCCAAAGAAAATAGCAATAATAAAAGGAAGCTTTGATCTGTCACTAGGGCCAAAGGTAATATCAAGTCTCTGTTGAGTGTGAATTACAGGTTCGAAAGATTAGAGGATAAGCAAAGTAAGTCATGCGATTCTGCAATTTTGTGTCAAGGAACTTTGTTGGTTTTTGAGACACTGTAGCCCTAACTCCTGAGCCAATCAACAAACTAGACCCTACCCACTTTAGATTTTCAACATTCCTCAAAAAGTGTCGAAAGAATTTCAGATACTCTTCATAAGATCATTTGTTAAAGTCCTTACTTTTGGAGGATGTGTAAGGTCTTCTTTTTATAGGCCAAGTTTGGCTAGAAGGAGCTTCGAAAGGTTGACGTTGGAGGGAGTTTAGGATCTTTTAAGATGAATGTTGAAGTTTGACTTTTAGTTAAATCCAAGGATGGGACTGTTTGAAATTTAATCTTTTATAATTTAGTTAGGGGTTTCTAAGGGCATCGAACTCCATAAGCTAGGGAGACATTTTGGTTTGTTAAAAGGGCCTATTTAGATTTTAATAATCCTTAATTTAATTTAAATAGAATTAGAAACTTAAAGATATATATATATATAACATTTTAGAGATCCCAAAGATCAATTAGTTGAAGATTAATCATTTTTCTTAATTAAAATATCCTTAAGATCTTGAAGGTTAACCTTAGAATGGAATTTTGACCTTGGGACCATAAAACCTTGTATTTGACTTAGCCTTTGATTTAAGAACCAAATATTCTAATGTTATTTTAATTCTTGATGAGGGGTCATATGACATGATCATTTGACTTGGTTAAGGAGTAGGCGCCACCTTATGAGGTTTTGACCCATTGATCAGCATCTTCAACTTCAAACGTGTGAATATATTTCAAACAAGAAGACCTCTCGGAACGTACCACATACCACCAGAATCGGCTCGACGAGGAGAATCCATTGATGAGGATCTCCAAGACAAAATGAAAGATCAACTTCTTCAAAAACCCTCGACAAGTGTGGGATATGTCCTTAGTCTAGGAAACCCAAAACCTAGAACTAGAGTTTTCAACCATCCAACAGTGGAGCTTCCAACTTGATGTAATTCAAAGAAATATAAGAGCGTTCATTAATAGTTTGACATCAATTACAGGCGTTTAGTCAAAGTCAAACCCTAGGGTTGACATCAATGACAACACCATCCAACACTTTGAACAAATAGCCATCCTAGAAAAACAATCCAACTACATTGCCCTAGCCTAAAATGTCGAATTACTACATAGCTATGCAACTTGTGCAAAATCTTTGCCATCGTTATACAAATCCAAAGCCTTGAACTACTCAAATCCTATAGTTTCAATTAATCATCGCTAACATCAACACTCTTATGGTCAAAGTGCCAATGACCTTGTGCTCATTCATTGTCTTGGGCTTCACTATAAACATGTATCTCTTTAAGAACTCCTCCCATCTCAGGTGTGATCAATTCAACTTCACAAACGTGTTGATATCTTCGATGATGTGTACAAAACGAACTCCTTAGACAATAAGTAATGCCTCTAATTCTTGAATCTTCAGTGTCTACACAATAACATGAAATTCCAGGTCATATGTTGAATAATCCCTTCACACTTCAATCTACTTCTCATTGATGTATCAACCTCCCTCCCTAATGCAACATCATGCCAATAGTTGTTATCCTTGCATTAAAATTGACTAGTAACATTTTACCAAAACCTAGTAGTGCCAACACTGGTGTTTCCATCGTTTTCTTCTTCAATGATTCAAAACTGCATTGTGTCATCAAGCTCCATTGAAATTCTCATGCTTACAAACATTCTATGAAAGGTGCACATACACTATTGAACCATTGTTAACCCCCAAATAGTCTACCAATCTAAGGTTTAAGACCCAACTAGATTACATCATTTTGGTTACAGTGCAGGTGCATCTAGACCTTCATAGTGATCAAAGCCTACTAAAGAGTCTTCACCAGATTCTAAGAAATGGTTTTTTTAAGCAGCTTACTTTCTTCAAATAACCAGAGATCCAGGCCCTACATATCGAAGATTTTTACAGATTCTTGAACTTTGTAAGATCACAATACATATGACCCTAAACTACTTTCTTCAAATAACCAAAGATCCAGGCCCTACATATCGAAGATTTTTACAAATTCTTGAACTTTGAAAGATCACAATACCGATGACACTATTCAGGGCAACATGTAAATAGTTTCACAACACTAGTAGTTTTAGTAGTTTTCTTTTCATGGCTTGCACATATATTATGAGCATATATTTGGGTTCTTTGCAAAAAAGCAAGTCTAATGAGACTGCTTTAATTGGCATGCCAGACATAGCTATTTTTAGCAACACTTATTTTTAGACATGTTATAATTGGCAACAATCTCACATTTGTTAGCTTATAGTATTTCTTACTTTTCAAACCTTTTTGGAGCGAGATTGCTTTTTCAAGCCTATATATATTTAGACAGTGTCTATTCATGGCAGGCATAGGTTTTAATGTGTAATGGTGGAGTGGTCTTAGGATTTCAACAGGTGAAGGATGATAAGTCAAGAATTGTGTTGAGCAGGTGGATTGTTCTCCCAATGTGAGCATGCTAGATAGTTGAAGGGTTTCCACTGTGTGAGGTTCTAAAGTTGACTAGTGCCAAAAGCGCAATCAATTTCTGAGTCTTGATGAGTTGTTATTGCTTGGTTGGCTCATGTGGAAGTCCAAAACCCTAATTCACCTTGTTGATCCAAAACCCTAATTCGAATTGATTCGTTTCATGGTCATTCTCGCCATTTTGTACTTCCAAAACCACAATCCACCTTACCATCTTTGTCAAGTCCTAACCCTAACTCAATTTGTTAATCTTACCAAGCCAAGAAAAAACTAAATTGAAGTGTTATTGCTAATTTTGTCAAACAAGAAAAGCCAGTTCGATTTCTTTGAAGTAATTAGCAATTTTGCTAGTTCACCAAGCATAAAAGCCTAATTTGCTTTTTCTTATCCAATCTTTACATGAAAAGAAAAGGCTTAATAAAAAATGGATATTTCTAAACTTGGTATACATGAAACCCAAGTCGACTTCCCTTATTGTAATTAGCACGTGTTGAGTTATATTCCCTTTGCCTTTAATATGCATAAGAGATATTCGTAGAGAGTTTTATCCTCCAAAATCAAGTTCACTGGAGATTAGATGGAAGCTTGTGTGTAGGTGAGAGGTGTCTTCCCAGCATATCACTTCATTGTTTAAGGAAAAACACTAGAGCTATGAAGACATGGCATGAGTTAAAGGTGGAATGGAAATAATATTCAATTACCAGCAATATTCCACACGAAAATCAGCGTTGGGATGGGCCATTTGCAACAAGTTTAGATCAGTGTTTTAAAACTAGGCCGGTCAGAATCGGCTTCAACCTGGTTGACCGAGCCAGACCCCTGCCTCGGTCGACTAGGTAGAAATATCAATCTGACGACCGGTCTGTTACCAAACCGGCAGAGCCAGAAACCGATTCGGCCGGTTCAGTAATGGGTCAGTCGGTTTGACCGAGCCCGTCTTAAACCAACCAAGCTAGTCCGCAGGGAAAAAAGGCAGCAACTCAAACTTCAAACTCAATTTTTTTATGGTTTTTTTTTCTTAATGCCTCTACCCCTCTCCCAAGCCTATAAAAGTGATCCAACCCCCTCACATTTACTCACAACTATCTCATTGCATTTGTGTGAGCATTTGTGAGGACTTTGTGAAGAGTTGGAGTTGGTTTTTGGAGCAGTAGTGAGGAGGAGCCATGGATTTCCCCGTCTGACTCTGATTCAGAGTCTAAGCAAGATGATCTTGCCTTGTTTAGTAGTAGTGACTATTGATGTTTTGTTGTAGAGGCCATTTAGAACCTCCTTGGTTATGTGTTTTTGTTCTGATCTTTATATATTACATGTATTGGACAGTGCACTAGGTGCCATTTTGATATAATATATATATTCATGAGCATACTTTGATCATATGTTGTCTTGTCTCTATATTATAATGTTTTGAGTTTGGAAACATGAATGAAAATCTTTAAAAATATGTTTTTTCATTTTAAAAAATATATTTAATATATTTTTTACAACGACAAGTCATTGAAATCAACTAGGCTGAGTCGATACCGAGTTGGAGTCGGAGTCAGAGTCGACCCTTGGCCAATTCCGAATCCGAGTTGTAGTTTTAAAATTATGGTTTAGATATGTTAAGAGGTAGTTTCCTATAAAGTAAAAGTGCAAACAACGGCTACAAGATTGTGAGAAACAGCGTCCAAGGCCTTCTACATATACACGCTTGAGAGGAATCAAGAAGATGAGTGTGATTTATGAGCAGAATGCAGTAATGCCAAACTCTCAACATCCTTACACCCACCAATTCCAACTTCCGACAATCCACCTCCATCATTGTATCCTATTGGACCAATGGCAGCATGTCATGTGTTTTTACTATGATGTAAGCCATGTCCCTTTAATACATTGATTTGATTCTATTATGCCTAGTTTCTGGCTTTAAGAATCACTTGGTTGGATATTGGTTTGATAGTATGGCAGTGATTTGGTTGGCTTTGATGCACTTGCTTTGATTTCTTGATCACTTAAGGTGCATATTCTTTTCAGCTAGTTCATTTTGTTCACTGTTGTAGTAGGTTTAGAAATATGATCTCAATCATCTTGATTTTTGTTGATAGTTTACCCTTGCTCTCAACTACTTACAGGGCTCTCAAGAATGAGCTTTTGTGTGCTAATTGTTACATAGATTTATTAGTTTGATGATAGCATATGACCCCTAGGGACACCCCCCTAAGACAAGAAAAGCACCTGTGCAAACAAAGAAGCATCTAGCGATGACAGGGCTAGATGGTCAATAATGATTACACAGGTCTGTTGATGTAGATTTGATTGATAACAACCCTCTAATGAACTTCCTATAAAAATTAGTAATGACATTAAAACTTCTCTCCTTTACAACATTACATGGTGTGGGCTAGTCCAAGACCATCTTCACTTTCTCAAGATCTGAGTGTCCTTGGACACAGTGAAACTGAGGTACACTGGTTCCTTCTTAAGGAACTCACACTTTTCAAGTTAATGCATTATTCATCCTTCCTCAATGATTCAAACAACAAGTTCAAATGTCACAAGAGCTCCTCTCTACTCTCACTCGAGATCAAAATATCATCCAGTAGATAATTATAAACTTACCAAAATATAGCATCAAGACTCAAAACTTTTCTCATTGGGCACATGAAGGTATTAAGCGCATTTTTTAGTGCAAATGGCATAACCAACCACTCATATTCATCTTGAATGTAGCCTTCTATCCATCTCCTTCTCTGATTCATCTAGTGATATTCACTCTTTGAGGTTAACTTTGGAAATTATATGGCACCACTCAAATTGCCAATCAAGTCATCCATTTTGTGCAATGGAAACATGTACCTAATTATGATCTTATCTAATGCTAAAGCATTCACACACATCCCTCCACAATCCATCCTTCTTTTGTGTGATCAACATTCGAAGCACACATTGATTTATACCTTCCCTAATCAAAAATTTTGAAAACAACTCTCCAACATGTCTATTCAACCCCATGCCCCCCATCAAACTCATCCTACACACTACATTATTTGGAAAACTCACACCTAGAACCAAGTCCATCTATCTTCCTCTTTGGTAGCAATCCAATTGGCAAATCAATTACATTGTAGGATATTTCTCTTACTAAAAAAGAAAGGCCCAAGGGAGCACCTGGAAAAATCCTTGCAGGGAAACTAATTACAGTACCTACTAACACATTAGATGGAGAGTTTAAGGTTCAATTAGAAGAACAGCTTATGAAAGCTCATGAAGAAAAGCCCTAGGAAGGGCATAAAAGAAGAAGCAAAAGAGTGAAAGGACTCAAGGCAGCCACATGTTGAAGAGTCAAAGAGAGGGGAACCTATAGCTAAGGTTGTTGTATATCAACACCCACACCACCTGGAGAAACAACAGTTATCAAGGCAAAGGCATGGGCATTAGTGAACTTACTATTTATCAACATGGAACCAGAAAGGCAACCAATATAGAGATGCACAGAGAACTAAAAGCAATAAATGACATATCAGAGTAGCACAATGACAACATGGAACCCAAGGAGCAACCAAATCAAGATCGAAGAGGAAAGACCACAATTGGACTCCATGTCTACATCTCATTAGGATGGATGGATGCTCATGCATAGTATCAATTGGCTACACTGTTTAGCCTTAGCAGGTCATATTATGTGGCTTATTCTCATGTTTCAAGGATACAACATGCAAAAAGAGATGGAATGTAATGTGCCTAGGGAGGATAATATGGGGTACCCATGGAGGCACCCAAGTGGATAATGAAAGTAATGCAACCATAATCATGGAATAGGCCACTTGATATTTGGTGGTAATAAATAGACCCACTATGTTATTAGAGGAAATAATATAATAATAAAGGGCAGTTGGCATAATCCCCTAGAAACATCAGTTTTATGCTAAGGCTGGTAAGAGCTAATGATGGATGAGGAGATGATAGACTACTTGGATGACCCAATGGACAACCAACCAATCTAGGCAATCCCATATTCTTGCAAGAATTCTTGTGAGAATAGAGACAACAAGCAAAAAATAGGTAGAGGAGATGATCATTGAGTGGGGTGTAAACCTATACCACCTAACCCTTGACTATGAATGCATACCCTTTAAGTGTGTGCACTACAATAACTATGGGCATTTAGCAATAGATTGTGCATAACCATCACGGAGAAAAGTGTGGGTTCAGAAAAATCAATCAAAAATATTGGGAGTGGATCTGATGGAAATCCTTCATAATCCAAGAAGGACAAAGAATAAAGGGAACAAGAATCCTAGTGAATGTCCTTTGAATACCCCACTGAAACTAGAAGAACAACCTTTGTCCTTAAGCCAGAGCTTGAACGCCATCAATGACAATAAAATATGCAAGCCTCTCAGAGGTAAGTATCACAATTACCTTCCTTGGACAAAAGCAAATCCTTTGAAAACCTGGTAGTTGGAACTTGGGGGCTAGAGGTAGAATCTAAAGGATTGGAGTCTATTAGTGAATTCTTGCCTAGTCTTTCAGGCATTAAAAATCCAACTCCCCAACCATCACTCCTATACCTCTAATTGAAAGACCTTTAGCAAATGATAATGTCCAAGTAGAGACATCCACATCCCCTATAGCACAGGAACAAACACATGGGTGACCTCATGAAATTCCACTTCCCCAAAATCCACAAAATACAACCTTAGAACCAAGAATAAACGAACCCTCAACTTCCTTAGGAAGGTGGCAAAAGGTTTAGGGTTCCTTGATGAGAAAGGTCAAAAACCAAATCAAAGAGGGAAGAAGTCATACAAGTTCATGGCATAGAAACAAGCATCCTCAAAGATCAAGTGTCAAATATAGTTATCATTGATAGGGGCCCTTAGAGCAAATGCACCTTGTGAGTGTCTAAAATTATCTTTCTGGCCCTAAATTATCGAGTACCCAATCCCTCAAAGAAATTAACCATTAAGAGGCGAATAGAGACTTTAAAATCCTCTATTATCCTACTTCAATAAATTATCATTGATTGAGAGAAAATAACTCAAGACCTCTCAAAATTTATGAGTGGGTTGGACTTCAGTTATATTGATGATACTAGGAACATAACCAAATGGCAAAGATGCTCCTATACCCTTACAAACTCCTAGAATTTTCCTGCAAGTCTAGGGATATCCCTTTTTTCTTTGGATATGGAGAGAGATTTTTATTCTAAATGTATATAGTCCTTACTCGAATAGGGTGGAGTACTAGGATAAGTTATTCAAATTGAAATCTAATCCAAATGGCCTTATGGTGATTGTGGAAGACCTAAACTTCACTATAGGAGCCTTTAAAATATGGGGACCTACAACATAGAATAGTCTTTCAAATTACTTTTTAAGAAGAACTTCACTTCCAAAGCGGGCTCCCAAATGGAGCATTCTAGAATCACCAAGGAGTGTGATTCTTGAACGTTCCCTTATGGGAGTGTGCTCCCCCTTAAAAAAATTCATTGTTTTCCCTTTCCAAGAGCATTTAGGAAGTATTGCTCCCAAACCACTCCCTAAGCACCCCCAAAGCAATTCCATAATGCTTTTGTGCTACTCCCGAGAGCAAAAATGTCACTACCTCAATGCTCCTTACGTACTCTCATACGATGAGGCAAATTTCGCAATTTTTTCTATTTTGGGGAACGAAGTCAAGGTTACAAATGTTTCCAAAAGGCATGGCTAGCATCCTTTATGGATTAAAACACTCACTCCATTTTGCTCTCATTCTATTTCTCATTTCACTCAACCTTGCTCGGGTTTTGAGTGAGATTCTTGCTAGTTCCTGAGGAGCAAATTTATGAGAGCTTGGAACAGAGATTAAAAGCTACAACAGTTACATTCAATCAACATTGGAGAGTTGAACAAGTAGGGTCCAAAGCCCATTCTTGCTTTTGTTCTTTCTTTCTTTTTTTAAGTCAATGGGTTGTAAACTAGTATATCATGCTATATTGAATACTTGAACATTCTCCTCTTACTCTTTCCCATTTCTCCTTCTCTATCATTCTATTATTGGGAGCAAGTTATTCTCAAGATTCAACAAGCATGATGGGTATGTCAATGTGGTATATCCTTTTGGTTCCATTTTTTATTATGATGGTGGTGTTGGGAGGACATCGAAGAAACAATAATAGTGAGGAAGAAATAGAAATATACAACAAATACCATAGAGAGGAGGAAGAAATGGAAGGGGATGATGATGATGAAAATGATAATGATGATGGAAAAAAACCCAAAGACATATCAATGCCCTTGTGGAAGCATGTGAGACAGCTTGAGGAAGGGAATGGGGATGGAACCAAAAAAATTATATGCCCCCACTATCACTAAACATACACAAGTTCCTATACCTGTATGAGAAAGCATTTTTGTGAGATTTTTCCATGGGATGAAGGTAAGACTATAGGAGTCAAAACCTATCAGCATGTGCTAGTCAAAGATAGATATAAATACTCTACACGTGCTGCGAGAGCTTGACCTAGCCCTCCACCTCTGGTTCGCCTTCTAGTCTGAGGCCGCAGGCCATTTCGGCCCTTTGGCTGCATCGAAGGGCAGCGACTACTCTATCTACGGGCTGCTGGGTGTTTCTCTGTGCACCCTTGTGGCTGCTGCGCCCCTGCGCACAGCTCTGAGGCGCTCCCACCATGGATTCTACAGCGGGCTTCTCCAATCCGCCTCCAGAGGTGATAGCATTTAGAGCAATGATCGAAACAGCCCCAAAGCGAGCACCATCGGCAACTCAACAGAAGTTCATCAAGAAGATGGAAAAGATCCCGTCAGTGGCCCTTCCTAAAGAAGAGACATGCAAGGCAGCTCTGAATCTGGCAGAGAGAGGCCTCATAGGGCAGTTCACGGGCCTCTGGCCCTCTCCTAAATCAGTAGAAGATTGGAATCAAAGAAACTGGAATCCCTTGATCAAAGAGGGTGTCAAAAGCTACTTTATAGGCAAAGGATTCTTTGCCTTTGTGTTTGAAAGCACGGAAGACAGAAGTTTAATTTTCAGAAATGGCCCATATTTCATGGGACCGCAGGGACTATATCTGAACAAATGGTCCCCAGACTTTGACCCTTCCCAGTACGTCCTATCTGCTATTCCGGTCTGGGTGAGATTCCCCCATCTACCTCTCCATTGCTGGAATCAAAAATCCTTAGAGAACATCGGAAACGCGCTGGGTAAATATATAGACAAAGCTGCAAGGAAAGATCAATATTCTTGTGCTCGCATATGCGTTGAAGTTGACCTAGAGGAGGGGTTACCAGAAGCAATCAAGCTCACTGTCGCTGGATGGACATATATCCAGGAACTAGACTATGAACAGTTACCTTTCAAATGTAGACATTGTCATGGGCACAGACACTTCGCCAAGCACTGCAAGAAAAGGGCGGAAGAGCAACTAGACAAACAAAATGGGGATCAATGGACTCTTTCAGAAAACAACTCTTCCAAAAAAAGGTTCTGGCAAAGGAAACACAACAAGGATCCCAAGCAGTTCTAAGCCCACTCAGGAAGGCGAAGCAAACACAAAAGGGTCAGCAAGCACTCAGATCGACCCTACAGCCCCAGAGCATGAAAATCGGGTGCAGGAAGAAAGCACCCCACCAAGCAAAGAAGGAGATAAAGCAGTCCAGGTCGAAGTCACCCAAGGCAGCCCATCAAATCCCTCATACGCAGAAGTCACAAGGAAAAAAGCAATAGAAAGCTCAGGTTCAGTGGAGGATGAAACCTATGAGCGCCCCTTTAAAAGAGTTGGAAGGAAATCCCGAAAAGAAATGAGAGAAGAAGAGGCTGAGAGACTCAAAACTCAAGGAAGTCAGGCCACAATAGAAATGTCCATCGGACGAAATACCAGACCGAGACCTTCCAAGGGAGGTCCCAATCCTCCTCTCAGTAAATAATGAAGTTTGTCTCTTGGAACTGCAGAGGACTGGGGAACCCCTCTAAACTAGAAGCAATCAAGGATTTACTTAAAACAGAACCCTCAGATATCCTCATGCTCCAAGAGACCAAGATTGAATGGCAAGCCCTTCTAGATATCAGTAAGTCAAAATGGAATAAAAACACAGGCAAGGCAATCAGCGCCAGGGGCACTTCCAGAGGCCTGGCTACTCTTTGGTCAGACTGCACCTTCCAGCTTCAAAATTTCAAAGAAACCCAACACTGGATCTTCACAGATCTCAAGCACAAAGCCAGTAAGTTGAACATTTCTCTCTTCAACATGTATGTTCCTGGAAACTATTCTGAGAAAAGAGAATGCTGGAATTCGCTTTCAATTTTTCTAGAACAGCACTCCCCAAGTAACATTATCTTAGCGGGAGACCTTAACATAGTTTTGAAACCAAAAGAGAAAAGGGGTGGATCAGGCAATAGAGACCCCATGCTGGCATTTGTGGAGGAGCTCTCCCAGAGTTGGGACCTTCTAGACTTCAACCCAATCTGCGAGTGGTACACTTGGTCAAATAATCGAGCTGGGTCGGAACATATTGCTGCTCGACTGGACAGGGTCCTGGTCCAAAGCGCACTTATGATGAACAAAAAGATCATCATTACAAAAATTCTGCCTAAATTAACCTCAGACCATAAACCAACTCAGCTCCTACTGGAAGACGAAGAAGATCTGGGGCCAATTCCCTTTCGCTTCAGCCCGCTTTGGTTCGAGAAAGAGGGATTCATGGAAACAGTGAAAGCTGCCTGGGCTAAACCCTTCTCAGGCTCCTCCAGCTATATATGGGAACAAAAGTTGAAGGCCACAAAACAAGCACTGAAGAATTGGATCAAAAAGCCAGATCCCACCCCAACCAATCAAAGAAAAGAGGCAGTCCAGATGTTGCACTCCTTGCAAACAAATATGGAAAATAAAGACATTACAGCAGAACTATTGGATAAGGAAGTTAAAGCTCAACCTTCCACATACCAATCCTTCCGAGCTGAAGAAGAACATTGGAGGCTAAAATCCAGAAGTCTTTGGTTAAAAGCTGGGGACCGGAACACCTCCTTTTTTCATCGACAATACAGAGCTAGGTTGTCCCGGAACTATATAGCTGAAATCAAAACCACGGAGGGCCAAGTTTGCAAAGGTTTCAACCAAGTTAAAGACGTTGCTGAAAACCATTTCAGGAACTTATTCAACGATGGAACCCAAGGTAGCGATGAGGAAACAGCCGACTTCCTCACCAAAATCCCTCTTCTTGTTAACACTGAAGATAACATAGCTCTTTGCAGACCCATCTCAGAGGAGGAGATTATCAATGTAATCTGGTCCATGGAAGCCGACAAGGCCCCTGGGCCTGACGGATTCACAATCCATTTTTATAAAGCATGTTGGGAAGTCATCAAAGTTGATCTCCTTAGAATGATAAGAGGCTTCATGAAAAAAGCTAAGATAGGAGGAGGAACCAACTCCACCTATTTAGCTCTAATCCCAAAAGAAACCAACCCTGAATCCTTTGCAAGATTTAGGCCTATTTCGCTGTGCAATGCATCTTACAAAATTATAGCCAAGCTCTTAGCTAACCGAATCAAGCCTCTGCTCAAAAGATTGATCTCCAGCTCTCAAGGCGGATTCGTGGAAGGCAGGTACATTTTGGACAATGTCATTCAGGTGCAGGAGACCATCCACACAAGCAAACAGCGAGGGGAGAAAGGTATGTTGATTAAACTTGATATGGCAAACACATTCGATAGAGTTAACCGCTTGTTCCTTTGGAAAGTTTTGTTGTCTTTTGGCTTCTCTCAGCAATTTGTTCAGCTCATAAAAGCATGTATTGATTCCCCGTGGATCGCTCCCCTTATCAATGGACGCCCAACTAATTTCTTCCAAGCTCGAAGAGGCATCCGGCAGGGATGCCCCCTCTCTCCCTTCCTGTACATTCTCATGGCGGACTCCCTTAGCAGAAAACGATTAGCTGAAAGAAATGTCGGCTCCCTTTCGGGTCTCAAACCTTCCCACGGATCTGCCCCCTTGAATCACACACTCTTTGCGGATGACTCCCTTCTCCTTGGTGGTGCTTCCTCCATAATAGCGAAAACCTTTGATAAAGTCCTGAGAAGCTATTGCAGGGTATCTGGCGCTCTTGTCAATGAGAGTAAAAGTGAAATCTTCAGCTGGAATACAGAACAGCAGGAGATCAATAACATCGCGAAGATCTTAGGGTTCAAAGGGCATGCACAATGGGATAAGTTCAGGTATCTTGGACTACCAATATCCTCAGGCGTAAATAAGAGGTCCCTCTGGATTGATATCATCAATAAAATCAAATCTAAAATCAAAGCTTTGGGAGGCTAATGGTTAACAAAAGGTGGAAAAACCATTCTAATCAAATCTCAGCAGTCAGCCCTTCCTATTTATCAAGCATCTTTCCTTTTGGCTCCCAAAAATGTTATGGAACAGATCTCTTCACTCCTCAGGGACTTCTTATGGCAAGGAGGGAAAGGCAATGAAAAAAAATGCATCTTGTAAACTGGGACTTGGTCAAGAGGCCGATCACTGAGGGCAGATTGCAAATACGTGACCCTTCCCTAGTTAACACAGCGTTGGGAGGCAAGCTTCTGTGGAAAATGATCCACGACCCTTCTCACCCCGTCAGCATCACTCTTCGGTCCAAATACACAGACAACGCCGCCCTCAGGAAAATGCAATTAGACAACACAATTTCATGCACGCAGGTCTGGAGGCTCTGTTGTAAAAGTAGCAATTTTTTCAAGCAACAATTGTATAGAATCCCTGGAAATGGAAAGCGCACGCATCTGTGGAAAGATCGTATAATGGGGTGCAATCCTTTAGCTGAAAACGAAGAAATCGCAGAGCTCGGGGACTGGTTAGAAATAGCAGACATAAACAGTGTTTATGATTTGTCAATTTGGGACAGAAGCGGTGAATGGGCAGGTTGGAATCTTCATGGAGCCCTAGCGCATTTAACTGACCAACAGAATCACCTTGAAGATCTGCTCGAAGAAGCCACGCTGGTCAACAGAAACATGAGAGACAGTTGGGGCTGGGGGCAGACAGGTATTTACACTTCAGCTGAGGGCTATAGAGCGCTTCAAGGATCGAAGAACAGTAATCATCCGCCCACATTTTGGAAACAGGTCTGGGAGCCGCTCGCTCTTCCAAAAATAATTTTTTTCTTCTGGACTTTGGTGCACAACAAACTATTAACAGGAGACAATCTCGTAAAGAGGAAGATCGAAGGGCCTGGAAATGGAAAGCGCACGCATCTGTGGAAAGATCGTATAATGGGGTGCAATCCTTTAGCTGAAAACGAAGAAATCGCAGAGCTCAGGGACTGGTTAGAAATAGCAGGCATAAACAGTGTTTATGATTTGTCAATTTGGGACAGAAGCGGTGAATGGGCAGGTTGGAATCTTCATGGAGCCCTAGCGCATTTAACTGACCAACAGAATCACCTTGAAGATCTGCTCGAAGAAGCCACACTGGTCAACAGAAACATGAGAGACAGTTGGGGCTGGGGGCAGACAGGTATTTACACTTCAGCTGAGGGCTATAGAGCGCTTCAAGGATCGAAGAACAGTAATCATCCGCCCACATTTTGGAAACAGGTCTGGGAGCCGCTCGCTCTTCCAAAAATAAATTTTTTCTTCTGGACTTTGGTGCACAACAAACTATTAACAGGAGACAATCTCGTAAAGAGGAAGATCGAAGGGCCTCATAGATGCGTGCTATGCAGAAATAATCTTGAAACTGCCCAGCACCTATTTTTGGAGTGCCTCTTCGCCAAAGAGGTGTGGGGACTCATTCTGCAAGATTTTCAGATTTCTATACCTTCTCAGACTTCTATCCCGTACTTCTTTGCTACTTGGAGTGCCTGCTACCCTCAGCGTATCCCTCCCAAGTCTTTTTGGCCCAAGGTATGGATAGCGATACCAAAATTTGTTTGCTGGCAACTTTGGCTGGCTTGTAACCAACAGATCTTCAAAGACATACAGCACTCCCCAGTTCAAATTGCAGCAAAAGCAAAGTCTCTACTCTTGGAAACAGCCCAACAGCAATACTACAAAGATGATCCTCTGCTCACGTCGGAAGAAAAGAGGTGGCTGGCCCTAGAGCCACATCCCCGAAAGTATCTATTGCCCCCCCAGAAAGCTAAACCGGACTGGCGAAAAAGAGAACCAGATGACATCTTCCAGAAATGGTGGAGGGCCCAAAAATTAACTACCATATTCTTTGACGGGGCATCCAAAGGGAACCCCGGAGTTGCAGGTGCTGGTGGGGTCATCTATTCCATGGATGGGACTGAAAGAGATTCAATTGCATGGGGCCTTGGCCTGAAAACTAACAATCAAGCTGAGATCCTTGGGTTACTCAAAGCTTGTCTTATTGCTAGAGAGAAAGGCGTTAAAGATCTCCAAGCCTTCGGAGACTCAGAAATTATAATCAAAAATTTAAACAATGGTGAACTCTTCAATAATGTAGGTCTCAACAAAATTATGGACAGACTGAAGAGAGTATTACAAAACTTCAACTCATACAAGCTCTACCATATTCTCAGAAACTCCAACAGCGAAGCGGACCGGATGGCGAACATTGGATGCACTCTCAGGAAAGGGAGTTTTACTGTAAATGGGGAAAGCTTCTTCCAAAAACTATGAAATTGTAATATCTCAAAGGCTGCAAAAAAGGAAAACAGCCATGTAATAGGGGTCGCTACGGCAAAGACCCACTATCCCTTTTGCAATAAATAAAAGCCACAACCGTTACAGTTAAAAAAAAAAGATAGAAATAAATACTAGAAGGAAGAGGAGGCAACACAACAACTCCAAAAAATCAAGGGTTGAATATGAAAGTTCACAAAGAATGTCCAAAGGTCAATCCCCATCCCCCCATGATAGTGGATTTTCATCTCTGCATTTAGGGCATAGAACAATATCAAATTTCCTTGACCAAAGTTGTAGGGACGATGCGGATGCAAAAAATTTCAAGTTTCTCTTTACATGTGGTGTACCATTCAATGTTTTTCATTCACTCTGTTCACATGAAATGGTGCAAGGCATCAATGGTGTCCCTAAAGGATAAAAGAGCCTTAAGTATGACAAAGCCAAAACCTTGGGACTTGATAGGGAATGAGCCAACATCCATAGTGCTCTGGGAATTTTACAAATGCTTGGAACCATCATGAGGTATCCACTATAGTTGATGGTTGGTCAAATGTTAAAGTCAGGCCATTAATAAATATTCTTGGTGTATGTGTTGATGGTGCAATATTCCTTTCATCTCATGACTACTCAGATCCTTATAATCTTGGTATTAGTATCGCATAAGCCTTAATTGAAACCATTCACAAGATTGGACCATACAATGTCATTTAAGCCATCATTGATAATGTTACTAACTGTAAGGTAGAAAAATCAACTCTTAAGGATAGTGTTGATTTTTAATGTACCTTGGACAAGTGGTTTCCCATGGGTTAGTCTCTACCTAGGGAAAAGTGTCCAAAATAATTATTTTCCTAAGTGTGACTTTATAAAGTGAAAGTGACTTTATAAGTGGTAAAGTCAATGTTAAATTATAAAGTGAAAAGTGACTTTAGACAGTACAATTTAGGTACTTTATTTAATGGGTGAGTTAAAAAATAGAAAGTGAGAATTAAATGCACATTTATTCTCATCCCTTGATCTAAATGAATCTGAACCATTAAATCTTAGGGTTGCCCAAAATTCATTTAGGAAAACAAAAGGGGGAAAAGAAAAGACACTGCATTCATTCTTCATGAGCAAATTGGAGAAAAGAGGCTGAAAGCTGGAGAAAAGTTCTGAAGGAGTGATTTCTAGGCAAAGTTGGGCATGGAAATCAAGGTTCAGAAGACAACAGAGGTACAGTATGAACAGCATTGAAAGTTGTACGCTGCATGTCGTTCGAGAGAAGTTTTTGAAAATAAATAAATAAATAAATCCATACAATCCATACAGCTCTACGGAAGTCTGACAGTCTGTACAGTCATATCCATACAGTACATATTTTCAGCTTCAAGTGGGCACAAAAACCGAGGCAAAGTGGGCACAATTTTCGAGGAGTTTTGAGCTGAAGAGATAAGTTATAATTTGTTGTTTTGTTTTGTCTGCAAATGTATTTTTCTTGAACTTGAAAGATAAATAAATTTGAAGAGCTCTCTAACAGGTTTTCCCTAGAGAAGATTGAAGATGTTTTGCCTGGGTCTAAGTTGACCAAAAATCTATGTGTATTTTTATGTGTGTCGCCGGTCTGGTTATGTCCATATTTATTTTCAGCATGTGTTGACAGTTCCATGTGTTTTAATCTAAAAATTTCATTTCCAGAATTCTATATGTTGATTGTATGTTTATGGGAAAAAGCATTTAACTGAATGGGAGTGATAAGATGAAAATAAAACCGGGTTGGGATTGTTGGAAACTTTTTTTTTAGTCATCAAATTTCAACATGGTATCAAAGCTACAAGCTAAAAATTGCAGTTTGAACAGCAGACAATAGTTTGGGACAGCAAACAGTGATTTGGACAACAAACTAAATTTTTGGACAGCAAAATGATATTTTGGGACAGCGAAGTGTGCTAGAAAGTTCATTTCTCCATTTTTTTGGTTTTGAAAATTTTGGACAGCAGTCATGGCCATGTTCTTTCTGCAAATGTATTTTTCCTGAACTTGAAAGATAAATAAATTTGAAGAGCTCTGTAACAGGTTTTCCCTGGAGAAGATTGAAGTTGTTTTGTCTGGGTCTAAGTTGACCAAAAATCTGTGTGTATTTTTATGTGTCGCTGGTCTGGTTATGTCCATATTTATTTTCAGCGTGTGTTGACAATCTCACGTGTTTTAATCTGAAAATTTCATTTCCAAAATTATATATGTTGAATGTATGTTTATGGGCAAAAGCATTTAATTGAATGGGAGTGATAAGATGAAATTAAAACTGGGTTGGGATTGTTGGAAACTTTTTTTAGTCATCAAATTTCAACATTGTATCAGAGCTATAAGCTAAAAATTGCAGTTTGAACTACAGACAATAGTTTGGGACAGCAAACAGTGATTTGGACAACAAACTAAATTTTTGGACAGCAAACTGATATTTTGGGACAGCAATGTGTGCTGGAAAGTTCATTTCTCCATTTTTTTGGTTTTGTAAATTTTGGACAGCAGTCATGGCCATGTTCTTAAGGATAGAGGACAAACTGGATGGGATATCCAACTATGCCGTTTGGAAGGACAGAATTCAGACAATGTTTGAGGAGGCAGCAGTTTGGGACACAGTGGCACAAGTGGTTGTACCTCCTACTGTTGCAGGTGAACTTGTTGAATTCACAAAAAATAATGCAAAGGCAAAAAGGATTTTGATGGACAGTCTGAAGGATCATGTGGTTCCTCAAGTGAGAGGAAACACATATGCATATCAAATGTGGACAGCTCTAACCACTCTCTATCAGAATACCAATGAGAGCAAGAAGATGGTACTCAAAGAAAAATTGAAGAACATTAGGATGACAAAGGCTAAAAGTGTAGTTCATTATCTGGGCAGGGTCAAACAGGTATGTGATGATTTGACTGCTATTAGTGAGACAGTTGCACCCACAGAGTTAGTCAGGATAGCTGTAGCGGGACTTCCTAAGTCTTGGGAGGTCTTTGGAGATGTTGTTACCTCTAGGGAGAATCTTCCCAATTGGGACAGATTCTAGGATGATTGTGTGCAGCATGAGATATGGAACACTGGTAGTGGTGGGGTGAAGATAGTAGATGAGGAGGATGTAACCTTGACAGCAATCATGGCCATGTTCTTAACAATAGAGGACAAAATGGATGGGATATCCAACTATGCTGTTTGGAAGGACAGAAATCAGACAGTGTTTGAGGAGGCAGCAGTTTGGGACATAGTGCGGCAAGTGGTTGTACCTCCTACTGCTGCAGATGAACTTGTTGAATTCACAAAAAATAATGCAAAGGCAAAAAAGATTTTGATGGACAGTCTAAAAAATCATGTGGTTCCTCAAGTGAGAGGAAACACATATGCATATCAAATGTGGACAGCTCTAACCACTCTGTATCAGAGTACCAATGAGAGCAGGAAGATGGTACTCAAAGAACAATTGAAGAACATTAGGATGACAAAGGCTGAAAGTGTAGTTCATTATCTTGGCAGGGTCAAACATGTACGTGATGATTTGACTTCTATTGGTGAGACAGTTGCACCCACAAAGTTAGTTAGGATAGTTATAGCAGGAATTCCTAAGTCTTGGGAGGTCTTTGGAGATATTGTTACCTCTAGGAAGAATCTTCCCAATTGGGATAGATTCTGGGATGATTGTGTAGAGCATGAGATATGGAAGACCGGTAGTGGTGGGGTGAAGATAGTAGATGAAGAGGGTGTAGCCTTGACAGCGAAGGGGAAGAACAAAGGGAAGGCCAGGAAAGGGGTCTCATCAGATGGGGCTAACGGAAAGAAGGAGAAGAAGAAAGATACGGATATGTCCAAGGTCAAATGTTGGGCATGTTAGAAGATGGGGCACTATGCTGCTACGTGTCCTGAGAGGAAGAACAAGGGGAAGAAGGGTACTGCAGCTTCAGCAGAGGTGGAGCAATTTGCTTCACAGTTTGATTAGGACTTTGCATTTATTACTTCTACATCTAGTATGAGTACATCATCCGATGTGTGGTGCATAGACAGCGGGGCTTCCTGCCATATGACAAGTGCACGTGAGTTATTTTCAGAGCTTGCAGAGAGGGCACTTGATATTGAGATTGCACTAGGAGACAATCGCACAGTGAGAGTTGTTGGTGTGGGGACTGTGACCTTTGAGAGGGAGTCTTTACCTCCCTTGAAGGTATGGATGTTTTGTATGTTCCGGGGATGAAGAAGAACTTGATTTCAGTGTCTGCTATGGAGGAGAAGGGATTTGATGTCACTTTCTCAGGAGGGCAGGTATTGATGCATCCCAGGGGAGCTTCCATCACTTCGGCCAAAGTGATTGGAGTATGCTCTAGGAAACTATACAGGTTCAGTTTTCAGTCGGCAGGAGCATTGGTGAGTACCACATATGGTAGCACTCACACCAGTACCACCAGTAATAAAAACTTGTGCAAGTTATGGCACCAAAGGATGGTGCATATGCATCATGGAGCTTTGAGAGTATTGAGGGAGATCACTACTAGAGTTCCTGATTTCAATGTCAAGCATTATGAGGTCTACAGAGGGTGTGCTTTGGGAAAGTACACCAAGTTACCATTCCCAGCAAGTGACAACAAATCTACAGGTATACTAGACTTGATTCATACTAATGTTAGTGGCCATATGTCTCATGTGTCTTTGGGTGGTTATGAGTATTATGTTATATTCATTAATGACTACTCTAGGAGGACTTGGATATATTTCCTGAAGACCAAGGGTGAGGTCTATAGTTGCTTTAAAGATTTCAAAGCTCTTATGGAAAAGCAATCAAGTAGGAAGATTCGGGTCTTGAGGTCAGACAATGGTGGTGAGTACATCGAAGGTGGGTTTTCTGACTTCTGTGCACAGGAGGGCATTAGGAGAGAGTTCACGGTTCCTTACAACCCCTTGCAGAATGGGGTGTCTGAAAGGAAGAACAGAGCTATTATTGGGGCTGCGAGAATGATGATTCATGATCAGGGGTTGCCTTTGTTTTTGTGGGCTAGGGCCTACAATACTGTTGTTTATCTTCAGAACAGGAGTCCTCACAGAGTATTGGGGAATATGACTCCGGCGAAGACTTTCACTGGAGAGAAGCCTCATGTGGGAAATCTTCGTATCTTTGGATGTCTCACATATTCTTATATCCCCAAGGAGTAGAGGACGAAGCTGAAACCCATGGCTAAGAAGAGCATCTTTATGGGCTACAGCGAGACTTCGAAGGCCTATTCGATCTTCATTCCTTCTAAATGGAGAGTGATGATTAGGAGGGATGTGAAGTTCGAGGAGGAGAGGGCCTATCGGAGATCACGGGAGTATGATGAGCGAGAATCACAAACTTCTCCTCAACAGGGAGGTCAAGTACAGGGAGCAGGACCTCAAGGTTTTGGATCGACTGATACAGGAGGTACTTCAGTGTCAGTGACATCTGGGGCACCAGTGGCGAGTTCACCGAGCACTTCTTTAGGGATTCCACTAGTATAGAGTTCACATGGCACTTCAGCTAACATAGGCACAGGTGCTAGTATAGGTTCTTCGAGGATAGGTGTTGGTACAGGCACACCAGGGTCAGTTGGCAGACCTTCAGGTTCACCAAATTAGGGGGCAGAGGTTGAGGTTCCCTATGGGGAAGCTTCTTTAGGGAAGAGGAGGCCCAAGTGGCTTCAAGACACCTTGAAGGAAGCAGAGCTCGTTGGTCCTCTGAAGAGGGTGAATAGGGAGAGTGTGCCACCTGAGCGGTTTTGCTGTTATACAGCCAAGGCTACCAGCGTTGTTGACTTTGAGCCTACTAGCTATGAGGAGGTTGCCAGCCAGAAGGTATGGAGAGAGGCTATGGTGGAGGAGTATGCCTCTATCATTAAGAACAATGTCTGGGAAGTGGTGCCTAGGCCTGAGGGCAAGTTAATTGTGACTTCCAGGTGGCTCTACAAGATCAAGCATGTTGCGGAGGCAGCATTGAGAAGTTCAAGGCGAGGTTTGTGGCTAGAGGGTTCTCACAGATAGAGGGAGTTGACTATGATGAGACCTTTGCTCCCGGAGCTTGGTACACTTCTATCTGGTCCCTTATTTCTACTGCTGCATAAATGGGTTGGCAGATCCATCAAATGGATGTGAACACCGCATTTCTCCATGGAGTTATCGAGGAGGAGGTGTATGTTGAGCAACCACAGGGCTTTGAGGTACTTGGGCGGGAGACCCATGTATGTCGGTTGAGGCAAGCACTCTACAGACTTAAGCAAGCTTCGAGAGCTTGGTATTCGAGGATTGATACTTACTTGCAGCAGATGGGTTTCACAAAGAGTGATGCAGATCCAAACCTATACTACATTGTTGTAGGGGATGATCCGCTCATTCCTGTGTTGTATGCTAATGACTTGTTCATTACTGGGGCAGAGAGACAGATTAGTGGTTGCAAGGAGGATCTTGCTATGGAGTTCGAGATGAAGGACATTGGGCGATGAAGGACATTGGGTTGATGCATTACTTTTTGGGGCTAGAGGTGTGGCAGGAGGAGGGGCATATCTTTCTGAGGCAAGGGCAGTATGTTGTGGATGTGTTGAGCAGATTTCACATGGCAAACTATAGACCCATGTCTACACCTATGATCACCAACTGGAAGAAGCTTCATGCTTCAGATTCTTGCTTGGTGGATCCCACATTGTATAGGTAGCGTATTGGTCCTTGATGTATCTCGTCAACACGAGGCCAGATATATGCTTTGCAATGAACACACTTAGCCAGTTCATGGTTGAGCCCAAGAAGGTGCACTGGGTAGCTGCAAAGCACATTCTTCGCTACGTGCAGGGGACTGTTGATTATTGTCTAGACTATAGGCAGGGAGATGGAGTGAGGTTGGAAGGTTACATAGATTCAAATTGGGCAGGTTGTGCTTCTGACAGGAAAAGCACTTCAGGGTGTTGCTTCGGATTGGGGTTCGGCAGTTGTGTCATGGTTCAGTCGAAAGCAAAAGTCAGTTGCTTTGAGCTCTTTTGAGGCTGAGTATATGGCTGTTATTCAGGCTAGTTGTGAGGCCATTTGGCTTTGCAAGTTGTTGTATGGCCTATTTGATCAAGAGTTGAGACCGACGGTTATTCACTGTGATAATCAGAGTTGCATTAAACTCACGGAGAATCCAGTGTTTCATGACAGCTCAAAACACATTGACATCAGATATCATTTCATCAGGGACTATGTTCAGAAGGGGGCAGTGAAGTTGGAGTATATATCAACAGATGAACAGGTGGCCGATGTTCCCACGAAGTCCTTGCCAAGAGGCAAGCATGTCCATTTCAGAGACAAAATGGGTGTGGTGAGAAACACTTTACTCGGTAAGAGGGAGTGTTGATTTTTAATGTACCTTGGACAAGTGGTTTCCTATGGGTTAGTCTCTACCTAGGGAAAAGTGTCCAAAATAATTATTTTCCTAAGTGTGACTTTATAAAGTGAAAGTGACTTTATAAGTGGTAAAGTCAATGTTAAATTAGAAAGTGGAAAGTGACTTTAGACATAAAGTACAATGTGGGTACTTTATTTAATGGGCGAATTAAAAAATAGAAAGTGAGAATTAAATGCACATTTATTCTCATCCCTTTATCTAAATGAATCTAAGCCATCAGATCTTAGAGTTGCCCAAAATTCATTTAGGGAAACAAAAGGGGGAAAAGAAAAAAGGGACTGCATTCATTCTTCATGAGCAGATTGGAGAAAGGACGTTGAGAGTTGGAGAGAAGTTCTGAAGGAGAAATTTGTTGCAGCACACTGAAGGAGTGATTTCTGGGCAAAGTTGGGCATGGAAATCAAAGTTTAGAAGATGGCAAGAGGTACAATACAAACAACATTGAATGTTGTGAACTGCACGTCGTTCGAGAGAAGTTTTTGAAAAAAACCCGTATAGTTTGTATAGCGGTACGGAAGTCCGTACAGTCGTATCCATACAATACATATTGTCAGCTTCAAGTGGGCACGAAAATCGAGGCAAAGTGGGCATGGTTTTCAAGGGGTTTTGCACTTAAGAGATAAGTTGTATTGTGCTATTTTGTTTTGTCTGCGAATGTATTTTTCCTGAACTTGAAAGACAAATAATTTCGAAGAGCTCTCTAATAGGTTTTCCCCGGAGAAGATTGAAGGGGTTTTGCCTGGGTCTAAGTTGACCAAAAATCTGTGTATTTTGGTCAGGGTGTTTATTTCACACATTGAACCTCTTGATGCATAATATTATTAAGATAAAGAACCATGATTATGGTGGATTGGTGTATTGTAGTAGAGGGAAGAAAATGATAAAATTTATAACCAATTACAGCATGGCCCACTACATCTTCCATAATCACTCTATATTGGAGCTACTAAAGATTGAAAAGACCAAATTTCCTAGCTATTACATCATCTTCAAGCACCTTTTGAAGCTAAGAGAGGCATGGGCTAATATGGTCTCAAGCAATTCATGGCAATAATTGAAAGACAGGGCTACATCCACATCTAATAGACATGAATTTTAGGAGGTGGAGGATACAATGCTTGATTCTCAATTTTTGGCAACAAGTTAGGTATGTTCTACAATTCAACAAGCCCATTTATAGTATGATTCAATTTCCATATATAGAGAAGCCAATGATTGGGGAGGTGTATGAGCAAATGGATAGCATGCTAGGCCAAATCAAAAACAATGTTGAGCCCAGAGATGCAATCTTGTATGATCAGGTCCATAAATATGTGGTGAAAAGGTGGAATACTCTAAATGTTCCACTCTATGTCCAAGCATATGTCCTTACACCAAATAATTATTCTCCATCTTGGTTATGTAACCAACAACTACGAGTGGGGTTAGGAGAAAACCACACATTGATCTAGAGGTACAAGATAGTATATGCTTGCATTAGACAAGTTAGTTCCTGATGAAGGAGAGTGTGCTCAAGTATGAAGCCAATTGAACAAATGTCTTAGTGAACATGTTGTCCTTGGTAACTTTCGGGCAACTCAAGATTGAAATAGGCTAAGTCATTTTGAATGGTGGAACATGTATTGCTCATCTACCACAGATATGCATAAATTGGCAGTGACGATGCTTCCACAGGTTGTTAACACTTCCTCTACAGAGAGGTGTTGGAGCACCTATAGCTTCATCCACAACATTAAGAGAAACAGCTTGAATGTAGACCATGCAGAAAGCTTGGTTGATGTTGACTACAATTTGAGATTGTCCCATTATTGTGATGAAGTGGAGAATGAAAAAACATAGGTGACTTGGGACAACAATCCATAAGTGGCTGATTTGAAGGATGGAGCCATAGTTTTAGAGTGTTTGGGAGCTGAACTAATCATATTCATGGAGCAAACAAGCCATCCCCATCCACTAGCAAGTTTCTAAAACCAAGAATTTTTCCTTTATCTTCACAACATCCAACATTGTTAGGGGGGGGCACTATTGGTTATGTTCCATGAACACTTCCACCTATTCCTACTATTGTTCTTCATAGATTTCAAGAAAAGAACTAGAAGTTTCTCATGGCAAGAGGAAATCTTAGTGGATATTAAATCCCTTTTTTTCCTTGTTTAGTAATAGTCTCTAGAACTTGTATTTGTCTTTATTTCGACTTATTTTGTAAACATTATATGGCAATTTTAGTTTTAACTTTGAAGTTTGCACCTACCTTTGAACTATTGATTGAATCTTACAACTCTTTGTTCATGAATACGACACTCTATTTGATTTCATGGTTGATGTTATCTATTACAATTTGTTGATGACAAATTTTATATGTTGAAACTACTTGTTGAAGGTTAATGTTGTGGTTGATGATTGATCATTTGATGACAATGTTATAACTACTAGATGATTGATTCTATATGTGTAATAAATGGTTGGCACTTTAATGGTCATCACTAATCTAATAGTTAAATCTATGTTTTCATGTCTTCTACAATTGATTTAGTGTCCTGCATGTTTTTTTAATACATGCATCAAAATATATTAAAATATGTATTATATAAAAAATGCTTCACTCGTGAAAGATTATTTAAAATTGCACTTCTCGCTCCCCACTCCCAACAACAATGTGCTAGGCATTGAACTTTCAAAGTGAACTCCCACCAAGATGAGTAAGAGAATAGAGGATGACAAAATTGCCAAGAGGCTTGACTAGTTCTTAATCTCTAGAGGTTGTCTAGATGAGGTCACTCGAGTAAAATAGTTGGTCACCTCGACAGGAAGTCCAACCATAATCTAGTTCTACTAGAAGTAGCTCCTAGTCAGGGAAAAATATTGCCAACCCTTTCAAAATAAATCTAGAATACTTGAAGATGGAGGAGTATTTAAACAAGATTAAAGATTGTCGAAAACCTTGTGATGCAACCTTAAGAGAGTTTGCATCTATTCAAATTGAACAACATTAGAAAGAGGCAAAGGGTATAGCAACTGAATGGGCAGGGGATACAAACCAAAAAAAAATGGCAGACTCCTCAATGAAGTGGAAGAAAGTATGTAGACACTTTATAATAGTGAAGGATTTGACTATTCGAAATAGCCTCTAAAGATGGAAGAGAAGATCTTGGAAGAAAAAAAATGAGGAACATGTGGTTGGAGAAAGAGAAAGGATGGAGGATTTAGAGTAGGGTCATTTGGCTACAGGAAGGTGATGAAAATACCAAGTTCTTTCATAAATATGTAAACAGTAGGAAAAGCATTAACTTTATTTGGAGAACTAACAAAGGGAATGATAACTAGGCAACAAATTTTAACATAATTTTTTATCAGAAAGAGTATCTGTATTATATAATTCTGTGCCTGGTTCGCAGCGAATACATCAAGCATTATAGAGCTAATTCATCAAAATTTTCCAATTGTTTTCTCCTTTCCAATAGGAATATATGATTTTTCCATAGGAGCATATATTTAAGCAACAAAAAGAGGGGTTTTGTAGGTGTATACATTACAAATCTACTCCAACAAAACACAAAATTTACAACACAACGCTACATTAGGGAATTATAGCAAGCCTTATTTGAACATTAATCTTTAATTCACCTATCTTCAATTTACACCCCTTGCTACAATTTTACTTACTGCTTGCATGAGTTGCTCCTTGCTAAGGGGCAAAGTTTCCTCTTTTTCTAGTGTTTCTATATCCTTTGAGTTTTGGATCTAGAATTGACCAAGTGACCATTTCCTTATATTTTTCCGTTTTCTCCAATCTCACCTCTTTGTTAATCTTTCTACCTGCCTTTCGGTGGGAGCCTCTCTAGTTCTTTTTCCATCTCAATCTTCGATTTCTCATTTTCTAAACTTGGAAAAGACGATCCCATCTTGGTGTTTTTAGGGGATAGGAATTCTTCTTCCTCCGTAGAAGACTCTACTATCTATTGTGTTGGTGTTGGAGCTTCTGCTAACGATGGCATATTTTCATCAATTCTTTCTAGATTTCGATCTCATGCCGATTTTTTTTCTTTCTCTTACAAGAAGGGATTATTTTGTGGAATTTCCCCTTCTTCATTCACCATATTTAATGCCTCATAGTTGTTACGATTCTTTTTCTTCCCTTTGTTGATTTCTTCTCCACTTCCAAGATTGGTTTTTTGGGGGAGGTTATTTCTTTCCCTTTATTCCCAGTCTAATCCAGTTGCCTTGTCCTATTGTTTTGTTGTTTTACTAAGCCTCTTCTCCTTTTTTGTTGTTGCCATTGTTCTCCTTCCTCCCCTTGTTTTTGTTTCTCCTCTGGTTTCTTTTTCCAGCTTCTTGCAAGGTGACTATATTCATGGCATACTTTGCATTTGAATGGAAGTTGATCGTAGTCTACCTCTTGGATATGGGATCAACTATTTGAATTGATACTTATGGCTAGTGGGAATCCCTTATCCAAATCCACTTCCATGCAGATCCTGGCACAGGAGAAAAGCCCCTATTTTTTCATGGCACGATCAATATACTTGCCAATGGCATTGCCAATACTTCTGAAAGTGGTACCATTCCAAAAATGCAATGGCAAAAAGGGGAGTTTCACCCATACTAGGACTACATATGGAACATCACTTTCCAGGTTAAAATTTGGACTCCACGGATCCAGATTAACCATTGAGACCCCATGAAATAAGGCCCACTTCTGAAGATCAGGTTCGCAATCTACCTTGTTTTCGAAGAAGTAAAAAACCCTTTTCCACAGAAAGTCGAAGAGACGGAACCCTTGATCATGTGTTTCCAATTATTTTCCACCCACAACCTCACAAAACGCAAAGAGGGCCAGATCCCCATGAACTGGCCAACTAGGTGGCACTCAACCAATTGCAGAGCTCAATTTCTTGACTGAGGCGCAAATACCTCCACAATTGGGGTTTCCTCCAATTTCTTGACAAAACAAGAAGGCTTTGCCTTATGAAACCTCAGCGCATTCGCAACCAATGAGTTAAAGGCATCTATATCAAGAGCAAGCGGAGGAGGGCAAGGGCACAGACGCCCCCAAACTAGTCATTAAGCCGATGAAAACACCAAGGTGTCAAAAACCCTCAAAGTCGCAGAGCTTGAGTTATTTTCAACAAATCTTAAGATACTAAAGATGAGGAAATCAAGTATTTCCCAACCCTTTTTAGAGAGGACTCCCTGGATACAATTACTAAAGTAATCAAGCTTTCCAACTCTTTTCCCAGTTTGATCAATCATGAGGACAACTAGAACTAATGAAAGAAGCAAGGAATGATGAATTGTAACAAACTTTGCAAAGCTTCCAAGGGGATAGAAGTCCAAGGCTAGATGACCTCCACATGGAATTCTTCTTAAGATGCCATGAATTCATAGAAGAATATTTAAGGAGGGCATTGAAGGCCGCCAAAACCAGTGGAAAAATGCTCGGGACCTATAACACTAACTTCATCGCCTTGATACCTAAAGAATATAATACTAGATCTTTTGAAAATTTTAGGCCAATATCTTTACGCAATTGTATCTACAAAATTATTTCAAAAGGTATTGCCAAAAGACTAAAAATGGTATTATCAAAACAAGTCTCTAGGGAGCAGTTTGAGTTTTTAGAGGGAAGACAAATCCATGAGGCAGGTGGGATAGCACAAGAAAGCTTACACTTGATGAAGATCAAAAATCAAAGATCACTAGTAATCAAAGTGGACCTTTCCAAAGTTTAAGATAGGGTAAATTGGCTCTACCTAAGACTTTGCTACCAGGAGAGAGAAATACCACTATCTTGCACTTTGTTCTTCTGAGGCCATAGCTTTGAATACCCCCTCAGGTTGTGCTCGTGGATGGTTCGCAGAGGCATCTTGGCTCCTTCATTCGATGACCATCTCAACAGAGTGCCTTCCTCCATTTAGTCTCCCCCTTGACGAACCAACATATCTCTATCGACTCAATAGGTAGGAAATCAGGCCATCAAAGTGGATATCTACAAATTGTACATTTAGGTCACTTGGACATCCCCCCTTGGTACAAATTATACATTCAAGTCACTTGGACATCCCCCTCGGTGAGCCTTGGCTCAAAGCTATCCTACCTAGAGCACTTTTTGGAGCTACAAGATGGGCTCATTGTCTACCCCCTTATACTCACAAGCACTGGATGCACTCACTTAGGATCCCACTGAAGCAGCATCGAGTTGGTGCCTATCAACTTTGGGTGGAAACGGATCACCATATACCACGATCCGATAAGGTCTGCTAGTTGTGCCACCTACAAGAGTCGGAGACCGAGATACACCTCACTTTTCAGTGCCCCATATACTATGAGATCAAAGGATGATATCATTACTTATATAGAGAGTCGAGAGGCTCCCTTTCCAATATTTTATGCTACAAGAACTAGAGATGCCTAGCACTTTTCATCAAGGAGATTTTCTGCAACAAATCCTAGATATTCCATGCCATACCCCGTCCAGGGGCAAACAGGAGGCCCACCTCCTACTTTCAAGTGGTCTTGTCAGATCGTAGCAATAAGCAACAAGCCGAGTCTCATAATGCCCTCGACTATAGAGCTATGAGACCGCGTATATCTCTTTTGCCCCCTCTGTCAAGTATATCATTGAGGTATATCAATCCACACATCTACCGAGGACCGATGGTACCAATTCCAAATGGATACAAAGTCAATGCCATTCTGCTCATCCACATACTTTAATATCCTAGAGGAGTAGTTGGAGATCTATTCAGAGTTTCTTCCCTTCGGCCTAAGATGTTAGGAGTATCCCTAACTCCTACATCCCCCCAAAATCGTACAAGTATGCCCACCTTCGATAACTCTAGTAGACCCGGTAAGCGAGCCAAAGATTAGCTCGCCATCAGATCTCAGCAAACTTGATATCACTGGACTCACCGCCTTCTTACTTACACTAGGAGAATCCCTTGTTGTAGATCTTGTTTCTTCCCTATGTTAGCTCTATCTATATGTGTGTACTTCTTTTTAGCACTATATGTGTGTATTTCTTTTTCTAGCACTCTTTGCATTTCCTCGAAATTGCATTTGCACTCCCACTTTGTATTCATACTGGATGTACTTTTCAATCCCTTTGACCCACTTTTGTGGTCAATCATTGGACATTGATAAAATTATATTATCTTATCTTATTAATTAAGATATGGTTTGGGTGATGAACTACATTACCTCTGTGTTCTTTTCCATCTTAATCAATGAGGCTACATCCATATTTTTCGAACCAAGCAAGTGTCTTAGACAAGGACACCCAACTTCCCCTCTCCCTTCATTCTAATAGATTAAGGATTGAGTAGGCTAATAATAGAAGCTTCAAAAACTGGTAGTTCCAAAGGGATATGCATTAGTCTAACCTGTAATATAACACGTCTCTTGTTCGTGGATGATATTTTGATTTTCTATAGAGATACTAGAAGGATTGTTGAGAAATTCAAAATATGTTGAAGTTATTTTGTAAAGTTATAGGTATGATTATAAATCTTGACAAATCCACTATATCCATGTGAGATATAACTGAGCAAGAACAAGGATATTTCTCCCATTTACTTCCCTACTAGGCAATTGATTTAGATCAGGCTATAAAGTATCTGGGAATCCATATAAAACCTAACCTATATAAAATAGGTGATTGGCAATTGTTGATTTTCAACGTGGAAGAGAGAATAAACACCTAGAGCAATCAATGTGAAATTTCCACAAATGCAACAACTGGAGTTTAATCTTCTAACTATTAGCATTTTATTTGTTTATAGCAAATAACGATTAAATCATTGATGCATTCTTCACAATAAAAATGTTGCAAAATTATAAAATTGGAACTGAGAAATAGATGCACACACAATAAAATTATGAAACCATTATTTTGGACTAAACATCCCCATAAAAAACCCCGATGGGAGAACCAGTGCAGCAGATGAGGGTTTATTTCATTATGCAGCAATTTGAGAATAATTACTAGTTGCCAACCAACAAACCTCTAGAAATATATTGATCTCAACTGGCTAAATAAATTGGAGATCCAAGATCTCCCTCTACTATTCAAACTGGCTTTGTCCCAGTAACTCACATTCCTTGGCAATTCGCATTACCAAATTGGGAACGTGCATTGTTGCTCAAAATCCACAAGCACATCCCCGAATTTGTCTCTAACTGAGACGTCCTACTTCCCTCTACCTCCGGAAAGAATTCACTCTGCCTCCTGGAACTAGATCCAGCCTCCAGAAACTGAACAAACCCTCTTCTGGCAACTCGAACTGCGGTTTCTAGCTTTTCACACTAGCTATAGAGGCCCTCTCTACAGATAGTTCGGCCTCCCTTCTCTTGTCTCTCTAGCACTGGAAAATCACAACGAATCTCTCCAGAATCCTGCTACTCTAAATCTTTGTGCATCCTCTCTCTGATGCTCTTCCCTAGCTCGATCTGCGCCCTCACTTAAAACTGCAAACTAGGGAATTCGATCTGCCTTACTCTCTTGTTATTCGATGTGTCTTCTCCAAGCCCCATCGACTTGTTCTTATAATCTCTCACTAGAGCATCAACGACCAAGATCTAATCATGATCAATGGCTCAAGATCATTTTACACTCCAAATTACTTTTTCTGGGAGTCTATAGGGAAAAATCGATTTCCTCAATTAATACCCATTATTTAATCAACTTTCCTAAGTTAGAAACTTTTTAATTATTGATCAATTAATTTAATTGAGTGGTTTCCAAGTGTTTTCTCTCGAAACCTTTTCTGGGTTTTGGAGTCCTCGTGTTCTTTAGCCTCTCTAACACCTTAGAGACTAGAACACCTGTCTGATGCTACCATATCCATCAAAAACTAACAATCAATGGCTCTCTAAAGGGGGTAGACTAGTACTTCACAAAGCAATAGTGGAAGCAATACTAGTATAGTATATTTCATTGGCTTGTGTTCCAAAATTTAATGTTGGAGATAATTAGGAAATGTGCTACAAATTTATCTAGTTGGGATACCCAAAAAAGAAGGAACTTGTATTGGCATCATGGAAAAAATTGGTTGTTCCATAAGCAAATGGAGTATGTTGAGAAATCTATAGGGCAATGATTAGAGTGATTTCTCTTTTCCTAATAATTGTTTGTGATGTCTTTTTACTTTTTATTACTTATTAACTTCTTTACTTATTATTATGTTTGTATATCATCAAATAGCTACAAAAACAAGAAGAACAATAGTACACAAGAACACAGAATGTAGGTTGCAAGCCATAGCCAAAACCTCTCCACTTGAGAGGAAAACACGTAAATCTCTTCTCTTCTTCTAGATTCTTCAATTGACGAATTCCAAGACCTCTAGACCAAGATCAATACCCTCCGAGACCAAGTCCAACCCTTTTGGATGATGTGCTTCCTTTGTCCAAGTCAAACCCATTCAAATCTCTTCCAGTAGCACAACTTCAACCTCCAGCTTCAGAATTCTAGCCTCTACTGCAGGCCTGAAATTTCTAACCCTCTCTACAGCAGTTGTTGTCACATGTGTGAGCTTATTTTGGCCTCCCAAGACTTCTTCAGACCTTCGTTTGGCTTTCTCTTCCTTCTAGTGTTTGAGGATGGCCTAATGTGACCTTTGTTGGCCTCCTTTCTCTTCCTTCTTCAAGGTCAAACTTGCAAAAGGAAAACCCTAGACCAGCAACGAAAACCCTAGCCTTCCTTCGCAAGTGTGAAAAAGAAATAGCCCAAAAACAAGTTTTCTTCATTGCTTTCTTCTTCCTCCTCAAATTAGGCCGACTTCCCAGCTGCCAGGCCGACTTGGTCTTGAAGGGTATTTTGACACTTTTAATGACAAAAATTATTTTCTTTACAAGTTATAATGTGCCCGATGGAGTCTTTAAGTTATGACAATGACTCTTTTGACTTCTTGACATAGGACAAACCCTAGAACCACTCAATGGATGCTTGACCTATAAAATAAAAGACCTTGAGCGTGAAACCCATGCTCCAAAAATAATAATAAAAAATTTTCTTTCATTTTACAATATACAATAACCAAAAGTACATTTCAGATTTACGAAATCGAACCTAGATACACATTTTTCAACACTCCCTCTTAACTAGGGAGGTATTCATAAATGGTACATGAACATTCTCAATACGAAGAGATCTCATAAGAAGAGTCGAATTGGTAACCCATTTGTTTAGCATCATATCAACCAGCATTTGTCATATAGCAAGGCCTTGAGTAACAGTGCTATCTCTCCACAAGAAGAGAGCACAATGTTGGCGAGACCAATGACTTATAGACACCATCATCATTGTCTCTCAAAGTACATACCCCACCCGGGTGTTCACAGAGTATGTCCTTCCTTGGACTACTCTTATCTTGGATGCCTTACCTCATCCTCAAAGAGTATTGGATGCCAGAAGCTTACCCAATCCTCCATTTTGTCTTCCCAAATGAAGACAAGAATGATGTGCCTATTTCTCCCTCTCAACCAGGGAGGATATATCAACCAAACCAAGCTCGTCTCTCAAATACACAAGCTTCTTATTAGGAAGAGATTTTGTCAATATGTCAACTACCTGCTCATCGGTGGAGATATATTGTCGCTGCAGCACACCAGCTTGTACTAGCTTTTGAATGTAGTGATACTTGTTATTGATATGCTTTGTCTTTCCATGAAACATTGGGTCTTCAGACAATCGTATACAACTAGTGTTATCACAATGTATCAATGTAGGGTCCATTGGTCCTTCAAATAAGTCGGACAACAACTTCTTTAACCAGACAACTTCTCTGCTTACTTCACATGCTGCAATATACTCAGCCTCAACACTACTCAAAGCAACCGTATCTTGCTTTCTGCTCATACATGAGATCATGAAGGATCCCAAACTAAAGCATCCTCTTATAGTGCTCCTTCCATCCTGCTCACTGCCTCCCCAGTCGGAATCTATATATCCAATCAAGTGGACATCATTCCACCTATCATATTTTAGGCAGTAGTGGATTGTTCCTTGCAGATATCTCAATATATGTTTTGCTGCTATCCAATGATCATGCTTCGACTCCACTTGGAATTGACTGAGAACATTTATTGCAAAACATATGTTTGGTCGTGTATTCACCAAATGCATCAATGAGCTAATCAATTGTCTATACCTAGTATGATCCACAGGGCTCGATTCGGAACTCCTTAGTCTTTTCAAGTTTGTGATCATCGAGGTTGTCATTGGTTTTCAATCCATCATGTCAAACCTCTTCAACATCTTGATCACATACTTTCCTTGACCTAGATAGATCTCATCAAGTCCTTGCCAGACTTCCAATCCCAAATAGTAGTGCATCATCCCTAGATCCTTCATGACAAATTCTACTGCTAGTTGCTTCTTACATTCTTCAATTCGACCTTCCACACCTGTGAAAAGGAGGTCATCCACATACAGAAGAATGATTATCGGTTGTCCCTTCACAACCTCAATATAAAGGTTTGGATCAACATAACTCTTTGTGAATCCTAATCTCTATAGGTATGCATCCATCCTAGCATACCATGCCCTTGGAGCTTGCTTGAGGCCATGTAATGGCTTCTTTAATCTGCAAACATATGCCTCTCTATCTTTAACTTCAAATCCCAAGGGTTGCTCTATATAGACTTTCTCATCAATTGTGACATTCAAGAGTGCAGTGTTGACATCCATTTGGTGGATGTTCCATCCCATAGATTTTGCTAAAGAGACCAACGAACATATAGTTGTATACCTTGTTGTTGGAGCAAATGTTTCTTCATCATCAATGCCTTCCTGTCGAGAGAAGCCGCTAGCCACAAATCTTGCCTTATTTTATCAATACTTCCATTTGTTGCATGTTTAATCTTGTAGAGCCACTTGGAAGTTACCACAGATTTGTCTTCAAGCCTAGGTACTATCTCCCAAACTCCATTTTTCATTATCAATTGATACTCTTCATTCATGGCACCCTTCCATTCTTGGTGTGTGACATCTTCAAAGGTGGATGGGTCTGCTTCTATCAATTTCATCATAAAGGATACGTACCCGAAATATCGTTTGGGCTTCTTGCTTTCCTTGAATGTGCCTTGAACTACTCCATGACCTTCTGCATCAAATAGTGTAGACTTCAATCAGTTAGGTTTCTTTCTAGTTTCGGGGATTACCATAGGTTGTATAGGTTCACTGGGACCTTCGTCTTTATGATTTGATTCTTCTTCCTCCCTAGTGACTTCATCTCCAAATACCGGAAGTTCTTCATCATCAAAGTCCATAAGGTGATCCTTTAATTTCTTGAATGCAATACTTATGTCAAATATCACATCTCGACAGACTTCTATTCAGTGTCCTTCCTTTACGTAAATCCTATAGGCCTTAGAAGAGTTATTGTAGCCAACAAATGTTCCCTTCATACCTGATGGATCCAACTTCTTTCTCTTGTCCTTAGGTATATGAATATAAACAGGACAACCAAAAATTCAAAGATGATCCACAGTTGGTTTCTTCCCAATGAATACTTCTTTGAGAGTCTTGTTATCTAGTGACCAGTGGGAACTTCAATTTTGTATGTATACAGTTGTCTTCATAGCTTCACCCCACAGAAATTTCAGTAAATCTTGATCATGTAGCATAGCTTTTACACTTTCTTCAACGGATCAATTCTTTCGTTTTGCAACTGCATTTTATTCGAGATTATATGGGACTATTAGCTCCCTCTTAGTCTCAAACTCCTTACAAAAGGCTATAATTTCCTTGGATGTGTATTCTCCTCCATTATCAAATCTTAATATCTTAATTATTCTTTCTATAAGGTTCTCTACTTCAACTTTGAATTCTTGAAATTTGGTAAATACTTCATCTTTGGATTTCATTAAGTAAACCCAAGTTTCCCTTGAATGGTCATCTATAAATGTGACATAATATAGATGACCTCCAAGTGATTCATGAGTCATAGAACCACAGACATCGGAATGAACAAGATCCAAGATTTCTTTTAACGTTGAAGCACTACTTCCAAATGGTCTCTTGGCGTTCTTACCCAATGCACATCCCTTGCATACTGCTTCGTGATCTTCTTTCAGTTCGGGATTCCATCTACTATTGAATTTAGGGTTGGAAAGATTTTGAAATGGAGATGATTGAATATTCTATGCCAAAGTTCCCATGGGCTGATTTCAATGTGACCTAAAGCTTGAGCAAGGGGAGTTAGCAACTTGTAAAGTCTTCATGAATCCCAATCATTCTAGCATTTTCTATGCTTGAGTTTTTACCCCATACTACAACTTTTCCACAAATGAAGCCACTCTGTCACCTTTATCTTCTAGGCTTTAAATGGAAAGTAAATTCTTATGCAAGCCTAGAACAAATAGGACGTTGTTGAGATGAATATTTCCTCCATTCTCCAGCTCTAGTGAGGTTGATCCAATTCCTTTCATAGGATAGCCCTTATTATCACCAAGCTCTACCGAGTAAGAGGACTTTCCTTTTGACAGAGATTTTAGTTGCTTGTGATGGCTAGTCATATGTCTTGATGCTCCACTATTGATCACCCAAATGCTTTCATCTTGAAATGTGCCAGTGAGTGCTGAGAAGAGTCCTTCGTCCTTTGTCTTGATCACTTCCTTCTTTGGAGTAAATAGAAGATTCCATACTTCTTTGAAGCTCTTCTTAAGATGGCTTGCTACCTTTGAACACTTCTTTAGAAACTTCTTTAGAGTAGTAAATATCTTCATAATGCCCTTGGCCAACCTTAGCTCTGAAACCATGTTGAGAAATCTATAGGGCAATGATTAGAGTGATTTCTCTTTTCTTAATAACTTCTTGTGATGTCTTCTTACTTTTTCTTACTTATTAACTTCTTTACTTATTATTATGTTTGTATATCATCAAATAGCTACAAAAACAAGAAGAACAATAGTACACAAGAACACAAAATGTAGGCTGCAAGCCAGAGCCAAAACCTCTCCACTTGTGAGGAAAACACGCAAATCTCTTCTCTTCTTATAGATTCTTCAATCGACGAATTCCAAGACCTCTAGACCAAGATCAATACCCTCCCAGACCAAGACCAAATCCAACCCTTCTGGATGATGTGCTTCCTTTGTCCAAGTCAAACCCAGTGAAATCTCTTCCAGTAGCACAACTTCGACCTCCAACTTCAGAATTTCAACCTCTACTAGAGGTTTAAAATTTTCAACCCTCCCTGCAACAACAGCTACCACACATGTGGGCTTATTCTGGCGTCCCAAGGATTCTTCATACCTTTGCTTGGCTTTCTCTTCCTTTTGGTGCTTAATGATGGCTACTGTGACCTTTGTTGACCTTCTTTCTCTTCCTTCTTCAAGATTGAACCTGCAAAAGAAAAACCCTAGACCAACAATAGAAACCTAGCCTTCCTTCGCACATGTGAGAGAGAAATAGCCCAAAACCAAGTTTTTCTTCATCCTCTTCCTTCTTCGTTGCCTTCTTCTTCTACCTCCTTCGCTTAAATGAGTGAGTGATGAATGTGTTCCAAGGAGGTCGAGTTTCCTCCTTTATATAGGCTTCTTAAGGTGGATGTAGCTCCTAAAAATTAGGCTGACTTCCCAACAGCCAAGCCGACTTGGTATTGAAGGGTATTTTGACACTTTTAGTGACAAAAATAATTTTCTTTACAAGTTACAATGTGCCCGATTGGGTCTTCAACTTATGACAATGACTCTTTTGACTTCTTGACTTAGGAAAAACCCTAGAAGCAATCAACGGGTTCTTGACCTATAAAATAAAAGACTTTGAGCATGAAACCCATGCTCAAAAAATAATAAATTTGCTTTTCTTTCATTTTACAATATACAAGAATCAAAAGTACATTTCATATTTATGAAGACCGAACCTAGTTACACATTTTTCAACAGAGTATGCGGTCAAAATATCCCTTTCTCTTCTCCAAGTCTCTAGCGACAACAAATGTGTGGAGGTTATTACAATCAGAAAATCAGAAAGATAGAAAGATTTTTTTATATTGACAATTACTTGTGATATTCTTTTATTCTTATTATCTTTCTTTTCGTTCTTCTTTATTTTCTTTTCATCAAGCAATGATCAAATCAAAAGCATGAAGATCAATGACACCAGAAGTAAGCACTCAGTCAGGGCTAAAACCCTATGAAGGGGAAAACCTAGTCAAACTCTTCCACTAGTCGATTCAAATCAAACTGAGACAGACCAAGACCTTGACCAGACCAAAATACCTTCATCACTCCACCAAGTCAGCCTCCCGGGATGATTATCAAACTTCAATAGTCTTCTTCAATTCAAACAGCTTCAACCCAACAGCTACACAGAATTTTGGCCCTCTATTTCCCAGATTTTTGGCCCCCTGCAATTCTGAAATTTTCGGCCCTTCTACAACCTAGAAACTTCACACGTGTGGTAGTAGAGAGAAAAATCGTCTTATTTTGTTTGACAAGTGTCTCCTTCTCCTTCACTAGGGTTTTCTCCTTCTTCTTAGGTATTTCGCTCTCCTTTTTCTCCTTTAACAACTCCATATCAAACTTGCTTGTCTTGTGTAGCAAATGAGGTCGAGTTGTTGCCTTTATATAGTGGTTTTTGTCTCCATTTGAGGCCGACTTGGTGGAGGAGGTCTATTTGACTCTATTTACATCAATAATAATTTTCTTTCTTAACAAATAAAGCCTAAGAATGGTCTATTATATGATGACATGGACTAAGACACTTGTCATAAACCCTAGAAGCCTACAATGGAGGCTTTGACCTAGAAATAAAATAAATAAAGCATGAAACACATGCTAATAAATAATTTTTCTTTTATAATAAAAAATATTTTTCTTTCTTTTGACAAATATAATACATCTTGACTCAAATACAATTATGAAGACCGACAGTAGTTACATTCTTAAACACTCCCTCTTAACTAGAAAGGTATTCATAATTACATATATACTAGGGTACATGGAAGATCTCAAAACGATATGCCCTATGAAGAGTCACAGCACATGCAGTGCTACAAATTAGATACTTGACCAAGGTATCTAATCAGGTTGGGACTAAGGTGTGTTCCAAGCTTCAGTCACTCTAGGTACCATCAGGCTTCCACTTTAATACTAACCCAAGGATCTAGGTGCGTATCCAAGGTCAAAGCTCCAAGTCCAACGCCACCCTCCCTACTTCGGGATCTAGACATCATCACACGCCGGCTAGATGTCCTCCCAAGCGCCTTGTCGCCCCAAGAAGCTTCATCTCTCCCTATAAACTGAATCAAGTATGTCAATCAGTTGCAACATGCTTCAAAATGTTCAACCCTTTTATGGAGAGATTAACCTATACAATCACAATCCCAATTAGCAATAAACTTTCAAATATATATACAAGTTAATGCAAACCTCTAGGATCTTCAAATCTATTGATGCTTCTTAGGTCATCATCATATTATCCAAACACGTCTTCGTTGGAAGCTTTCTTCTTTAACTTCTTATAGCAATGCCAAACTCAGCCTCAACACTACTCAACACAACCATGTCTTTGTTTAAAACTTCACGAATCAAGAACGTCCATCTACAGTACTTTCATTCTTAGGTCTTATTCTTTCTTTCAAGGTATTCACTATAACTATCATTATATGCCCTCCCTCTTAACTTGGGAGATATACCCTTTCTTTCATCGAAGCTCCCTCTCAAATTAGGGAGATCAACAGCCTCATTCTTATATCATTGGAGAAAATTCAACCTTTCAAAGCTTCATTTCTTCAGGAACATCATTCTTTCTTATGGCAACAAGGTCATCTATTCATCTTTTATATCTTTCTTACAACTTCCATTATCCATTATGCTCGTCATTATCTTCAATTACGAAATATCTTCAACATCTTGAATATTATGTACCTGTAAATCTTCAGTGGCAAGTACAACCAAATACAAATATACAAAAGCATGAAGCCAACTATATTTAAATCATGTCATTGCAAAGGAAGCATAAAAATAATCAAGCTTTAGACATCAAATACCTAAACCTAGTTAGGTTTACAATCAACAAGGGTTACATCCTTTATATCCTAGACTTCACTAATTTTGTCAGGGTTTTGTCACAAACCCTAGATTCAATCATCAAGACTTAAAGTCTTAGATATCAGTAATTAAATCAAGTTAACAATCCAATCATAGCATTTAACATTGAGCTCTAGAATTTCATGACAAATACTACTAGGGTTTTGTGGCAAACCCTAGAATTCATCAACAAAAGAATATCAATAATCAGGTTAGTATTCTAGCATTTCATATCTAGGGTTTCATTATTATTCCCTAGAAACTTATATCAATCTCTTACTAGGGTTTTTATCAAACCCTAGATACAAACATCAAATTCCAAAATTAGATATATAATAGTTTTGGCCGGGTTAGGGTTTCAATCATACAAAAGTATAGACACCTAGGGTTTCCTTCCTCGGACTTTATATTGACTATAGCAAGGGTTTTGTCATAAACCCTAATTTTATTGAACCCTAAAATCTAGGGTTTCTAAACATCAACAACAAACCCTAAAAAGGCTAGGGTTTGAACATAACATTACCAAAACCCTAAACATCAAGAGAGTATGATTTCATCATGAGATCTAAACATTATCAACAAACCTTAAGTAGACTAGGGTTTTATCATTAATATACTCTAAGCATCAAGAGGCTAGGATTTTATAAAGAACCCTGAAGGTTAGGGCTTCATCAACATGAACAAATTGGCAAGAGATAGTATGATAAGGGTAGATTCAATCTAGCGATTAATCACCCTAACAAGAATCTTTATGATTCAAAACACTAGACATAACAGAGTTAGTACTATAAAGCAAATTTTAAATGAGTTAGTACTATAAAGCAAATTTTAAATGAAGAATAATCATACCTTCTTATGTGAAGAAGACTTGCGACGAGTTAAATCAAATCAGACATACCATGAGTTGTTCTTTAACAAACCTTGTAGAGTTTCTTTAGCAACAAGCTTACTTTTCAAGATAAAAGTCTTTCCTTCAAGTTCCCTTCATAACCTTTGTGTAATATGTAAGCTTTCCTACCAAAGAAAAATACAAAGAAAGGATTATGAGTATGCAATACAAACAAATCTTGATATGTGGAAGAAAACAAATATGAAAGAGGAAACAAAGAACAATATAATTATCTTTTGGTAAAATGGTGAAGGCTCCCTCTTAATCCAATCTTTATAAGGGATACCTACAATTTATTAAAAACATTTCAAAAATTTCTAACAAGACATTAATTAGATCTATGGGCTCTAGAAATCAAAAATCTAAAACAATAGTAGAAGGATATGTAAGGGATAATGTCCCTAAAAGACTTAATAGTGTAAGTCTTTAACTTCAGACCCTTTAGCCTTGTTCTTCTTAGGTGGAGCTTCATCAGCAACTATTGCATGTTCTCTTTCTCTTTTCTTATTCTTGTTCTTAGGATTTTCTAGACATTGATTCTTATAATGTCCCATCTTATGAAAAAGATAGCATTCTACTTTAGATAGGTCAATCTTCTTCTTTGGTCCTTTAAACTTCATGTTTCCTCTCTTTTTCTTGTAGTGAGCAGAATATGCCTTTGAAGTGTTGTCCTCATCTTCTTCTTTCTTTTTACTTGCTAATCAGATGTGGGCTTCTTCTTCATTGCATGCATTCCACATTTCTTCAAACGGTGGGGTTTCTTTTCAACTGCTAATACCTGATGCAAAAGAGCTCCATGATTTTGGCAGACCTAGTAGAGCAGCAATCACAAATTCTTTGTCTAGAATGATCTCATCAATTGCTTGGAGCTCATCTCTTATTTGGGAGATCCTTACAAAATATGAAGATACAGTGTCATATTTTGTCATCTTCATTGTTCTTAGTTCATTCTTGAGACTAACTTCTCTAATGTTCTTGATAGTGAATAATTTAGAGAGAGCTTCATACATCCCTTTTGCAATTTCTATATGGGATATATAGGGAATTAGATTGTCCTTCACTCCATCTACAATAAGATTCATAGCCAAGATCTCTGTCTCCTTGTATTTTTCCTTTCCTACATCATTTGTGAGTTCCTTCACCTTTCCTTGAACAAAATCCAATACTTCATGTTTTGCAAGGATGAAATCCAACCTCTTCTTCCATGCTCTATAGTTGGTGGCTCCTGCTAGCTTGTTTTTTGTCTTCATTGAAGTTGCCATAGATTTTCTTAGATGTGGATTCTTCCCCTTAATAAGCCTCCTTCTTATGATCTTGTCCTGAATCCTTTCCTTCTTTCAATAGATCTTCAAGTTGCCTTTTTCTCTTCTTTTACCTTAGCTCTAATACCATGTTAGAAAATCAAAAAGGCAAAAAGATTTTTTTATATTGACAATTACTTGTGATATTATTTTATTTTAATCGTCTTTCTTTATGTTCTTTATCTTCTTTTCATCAAGCAATCATCAAATCAAAAGCATGAAGATCAATGACACCAAAAGTATTCACTCAGCCAGGGCTAAATCCCTTACGAAGGGGAAAACTCAGTCAAACTCTTCCACTAGTAGATTCAAATCAAATTGAAATAGACCAAGACCTTAGACTAGACCAAAAGATTGTCCTCACTCCACCAAGTCAGCCTTCCAGGATGATTATCAAACTTCAATAGTATTCTTCAAGTCAAACAGCGTCAACTTAGAAACTACACAAAATTTTGACCCTCCAGTTCCCAGATTTTCAGCCCCCCTGCAATTCTGAAATTTTCGGCCTTATGCAAGCCAGAAACTTCGCACATGTAGCAGTAGAGAGAGAAAAGTTGGGTTCTTTTGTTTGACAAGTGTCTCCTTCTCCTTTGTTAGGGTTTTCTCCTTTTTAGGTATTTCGCTCTCCTTTTTCTCCTTTAACAACTGCATATCGAACTTGCTTGTCTTGTGTACCAAATGAGGTCGAGTTGTTGCCTTTATATAGTGTTTTTATCTCCCTTTAAGGCCAACTTGTCCTTAATGAGGCCAGCTTGGTGGAGGAGGTTTATTTGACTCAATTTACATCAAAAATAATTTTCTTTCTTGACAGATAAAGCTCAAGAAGGGTCTATTATACGATGACATGAACTAGGAATCTTGACATAAACCCTAGATGCCTACAATGGAGGCTTTGACCTAGAAATAAAATAAATAAAGCATGAAACCCATGCTAATAAATAATTTTTCATTTATAATAAATTTTATTTTTCTTTCTTTTGACAAATATAATACATCTTGACTCAAATACAATTATGAAGACTGACACTTGTTACATTCTTCAACAATTACAAGAGAAAGGGGTTGTGGGTCCAAGTAATTAGAGCCAAGTACATTGCCCCATCTATAGTAGAGGATTGGGTAAGGAACCTAAAAAAACAAATACATAATGCCTCAATCATTTGGAAAGTTTTGAATTCAACCTTTCATTTGGTACGCAATTGTTTGATTTGGAAAATGGACAAAGGTGATAAAGTTAAAATTGATCTTGACCCTGGGATAAGCAGCAAGGGACTGCACAGATTACCTCCTCAGTTGATCCAATACCTTAGAAATAAAGAATTTTAGACTCTCAGACAAACTATGAATTAGGAGAGACCTAAAAACTAGCAACAATGGGGTACTTGGGATAAGATTAGTTTAGGAGAAGATTTTGTTGAAGCTTGGAAGGTTTATATAGATGTTTTAAAAGACGGCAATGTTAAAATAAAGAGGATATCAACTATTATGGTGCCTCAACCCCACTAGAACATATGTGCTTAAATAGCCATAGAGCACTTGTTGAGGAAGGATTGGTGAGATAGCGATTTGGTGATGGAGAACAATCTAGAAATTAAGGTATCCCCTAAAAATAAATTTTGATGTAGTTAATATTAAACAATAAGACTCTTGCACGGAAGGTACTTTAGAAAAAGATTTCAATGGCCCGAGTTGGTGCAACCTATGTCAACAAGCAAATGAAACCATAGAACACTTACTTGTGAACAATCCATTTACAAAGAAGGTTTGGAAAGAAGTGGAAAGCATGATAGGGCTAAAAAATGTTTGGGAAGAAGTAGACATAGAAGAATGTTTCAAATCATGGTATTCAAAGAAAGACAGAAAGAAGATTAGAGCCCTCCCACTCAACATAGTTTGGGGAGTATGGCTTGCTAGTTATTTGAAGCTATTTGAAGGAAAGGAGATTCTTCCTCTCACATTTGCAATCCAATCTCTAAATATCCTAAATGCTTATCCACAAGTTGAGGAAAAAAAGATATGAGAGTTGAAAGAAGAGGTAATAGGCACGGCTAGCCCTTGGGCATACCTTGATGGTGCCTCACAAGGAAGTCCTACCACACAAGGTGCGGAAGGAATCATATATTTTTCCCTTAATCATTGTATATCCTTCAAAGATAGAATAGATCAAGAATCTGTTAATTTTTCTTACCTTGGCAAACCAACCAACGAATAGTGTAAAAATTTCTCATTTCCCACCCCGGTTTTCAGTTTCACCTTATTTCTCCAAAATAGTTAAATGCCCCTTCCCATATCCATACATTCAACAACTGAAAAAATAAATTTTGCTAAAAACACAAATTCTGGAAATTTTACAGAATGCTGGAAAATGCAGAAATAAAAATCAGCACATACAAACAACCATTCAACACATTTAAACACAGTGATTTTTGGTCAAGGTGACCCTGGAAAAACCCCTTACAACTCTTGGAAAAAACCAGTTCGAAAGCTCCTTTTTATTTCTCGAAAATGCTTTTTACAGTGAGAGAAATATTCAGCAAAAAATCATCAAGCAAACTTTTCCAACTTATCTCGTTTTCCGTGCCTCAGCCAACTGAAAAAACTTGCAAACAGCAAAACAGAACAGCAATAAATGTTGTACGGCCTCCTCGATTTTTGTGCCCAATTTCAGCCTTAAATGTTGTTGTACGGCCTGCCTAGAAAAGCATGCAAGCTGCCATAAATACGTTGTACGGATTTCCTCAATTTGCCTGTCAAGGTATAGCCACTTGCTGTACGGATTTCTACTCCTCGATTTCTGTGCACTTGCTGTACGGATTTCTAGAAAATCGTGCCCAAATTCTGCCTTTCACTGTGTGCTAACTCAACTGTACGAATTTGCTAAAATGCTGCCTCGGAATGTGTGCCAAGCTGCTGTCTCCTTCTCCTCCATGTCCAGAAATCTCCCTTGCTCTCTTGCTCTCCTTCTCTCAATCTGCTCATGAAAGAATGAATAACCTTTTCCTCTTTTTCCTCCTTTAATCTATCCCTAAGTGACTTTTATGGAACCCCTAAATCCAATGGCTGAAATAGATTGAGATCTAGCGCTGAGATTAAATGCTCATTTAAATCTCACTTCCTATTTTTTAATTCACCCCACTTTAATAAAGACCCACTTAGTCATTTATTTCCAAAGTCACTTTTCCTTTCTAATTTTACATTGACTTTATAAAAGTCACTTTAAAATTAGACTTAGTAACTTTATCACTTTAAAGTCACTTTTAAATTAGATTTTAACTTTATAAAAATTATAAAGTCACTTTAGGAGAAAAATTAAAATCTTTTGGACACTTTTCCCTAGGCCAAAGATCAAAGCCTAAAGGAACCACCTGTCCTTCGATACCAAATTTCAACACTCCCTCTTACCTAGGAAGGTGTTCCTCACCACACCCATCTTGTCTCTGAAGTAAACATGCTTGCCCCATGGTAAGGCTTTGGTAAGAAT
>APFE030862999.1:0-67036 GCA_000404065.3 Pinus taeda | reverse complement strand
ATCAAGTGAAATGAAACAACCAATGCAACCAAGTAAGCATCCCATCTGCTGTTTGAATTCTCCACAAGTTCTCGCTTATGACCAACAAGAGAGAACTACTGAAAGGCAACTCCCATGAAAACTTAGAAACAGATCCAATGAATGATATGGATGCTCTATCCACCTCCAAAAACACTGCATAAGGATCATGAAATTCGAGCACACTGGAACTTAGCTCACCCAATGGATTACTTCTCTTCTCCTCATAATAGGAATGCAAACTTTGATCTGAGGCTTGTGACGCGACCTCTGGTGAAAATGACAAAGAAACTGGCTGCCGGATCAAGTCCATATCAGCACATGTTTCAAGCTCACATGTTAATGGAGAAAGACTTTGACTGCAAACCTCATCCAAAACATCGGCTATTGGATCATGAAAAACTTGAAAAGACTGCTGCAATGTATCTGTTGAAAATGTATGACATCCTTCTAGCTGTTCATCTTTTTCTTGAGAGATTTTATGAAGATTCTGCCTTATAAACTGAAATGCTTCAAAACAAAAGGGTATAGAATCTTCCGGTATCATCAAATCATGTTTTTTATCTTCCACAGCTTCATCTATAATCTGCCCTTCAATTTCCTTTGGTGGCTGCAAATCTAATGCTACAGGCTGCTCAAGAATGTTGTTATTTGTCTCGTCCTCAACATCAACACTGAGAGATTGCTGATTTGTTATAGGCTGTCCATTTGAAGATTTACCATGCAATCTACCCTTCAAAAACTGAAATGGTTCGAAACAAAAAGGTAGGGAACCTTCTTGTATCATTTGATCGAATATGTCAACCTCCATGCTTTCATCTGCAACTTGACAACCAATAGCTTTCGGGGGTTGCAAATCTGAATATGAGAAGACTTGAACAAAATTTTCATTGCTCTCAAGATGGTCTAGATCAAGACTTGTTGACAGCTGATTTCTAATTTCATGGAAGTTGTCTTTAATGAACTGACATGAATCAAAACAAAAAGGAAAATATCCCTCACTTACTTCAAAATTTTCTGCACTTTCCTCATCAATGTCATAGCTGATATGTGATGGCTGAACATTGTATTCAAGCTGCTGAAAATGCTTTTCCTCCCACAACTAGCTATTGATTGTTCTGTAAGAATTAGCTTTTGTTTGGGAACATAATCATCATCTACTGATTCATATGGAGGGAAATTCATTCATCAAACATACACATTCTATCAACAGCTCTCTTTCTTACAATGATTATAAAACAATCACTATGAAAAGCTGATAAGAAACAAAATGTTTTGGATCAACAACTTGTTCTTCTTCAATCAGCGAGCCATGAACATCATAATCATTCCTTGAGTTGATCTTGTCCATCATCCTTTCTACTGCACTTACCAAAGAATCAAATTTCACCTCTAGAGATGTTGATTCGGTTGGATCTATGTTTTTCATCTCTTCTTCCTTCATCCTTGCCTTTCGGATTAGCAGATGCGCCTCTACATTTACTGCCCTGTTTTGCATCTCATGAAGTGTTGCTATGTCCCTTTCTCTCAGCTGAAACTCCATCTCCATATCAAAGGCACCCGGATAGTGCAAGAGAGCAGATCTAGGAGTAGGCCTTATATCAGCTGGCATTGAATAATAAACTTGATTAAATCTGGCAGAAAATTGGTGTACTGTCTCCCCTGGTAGTCTTTTCAGCTGGTTGTACTCTTCTACAATCAAGAAAAGATTTTTTCCGATCATCCACCTGTCGAGAAAAACTTTGACGAACTGCTGGAAATCTGAGATGCTTGCATCAGGCAGGGTTTTGAACCAACTCTTCACTTTGGCTTGCAAAGAAAGAGCAAAAAGCCTAATACTAAAATCTTCATCATCAACTTCAAAAAGATCTAGAAAATTCTCAACATTCTGCACATGTTGCTTAGCATTGACATTCTTACATTCACCATCAAACCTCGGCAAGTATAAATCATAATTTTTGGGAAAGCATGAAGAACAGAAGGTAAAACAAGAGGTTTATACTGATCTGGAATTTTACAAGGTGTAGGGGTATGTACAGCGGGTATAGAATTAGTCTTGGTCTTTTGAGACTCATCAATTTGAAGATGGTTATCACAAAATTCAGAAAAAGGATCTTGATCAAGCTCAAAGGCATGCAAATCTTTGGTTTTCACACTTTTCAAAGGGAAAGAATCAACTGCAGGCCGAGGATCTTTTCTCAAATACAATATACATTGCAAAGCCTTCTTTACATTCTTGGGAAAGAGAATAAATAATTTATGACAAAGAACGAAATGTCTTGGATGAAATTCCAACTTGAATACCTGATCTTTCCATATTGTCCTTTCATGTTTCTGCTGGTCGGGATCATCCTCCAGTGGAGTCTTTGGATCTGATCTCGAAACTGATTTAGAGTCGCCAAGTGAATGATTTCAGCCTTTCAAGTGTTTGATCGTTGTTCACCATCAACAATCAGATCTGAACTTGATACATGTACTGGGGTAAAGTGTCAATGAAGTGCTACGTTCACAAGCTCACGGAGATTGACTGAAGCAGCGTTTATCTACTAACGCTGATGTAAAACAAGAGCGTGTTCGAAGGCTGCCTGGCGTATCTTCAGACTCCGTCTAAGACTTATGAAATAACACGTCAATGAGAAAACGATAAGTTTTTTCTCCCCAGTATGGTCGCCAATATGTTAGCGTTTGAGATTTCACCTAGGCTGAGATAGACAAACCTCAAAGCTACATCAAACCATTTCACCTCGTAGATAGCCCTACGAGGTATGAGAAGGCTCTCTCGGGTCAAAACTCGGTGTACTTTGTCAATAGGATGAGTTGACCAATTAGGAACAAGGATTTTAGGCTAGTAAACTGATAAGGGGGATTGATTTAAAGGTTTTAGGTTTTTTGGTGGCAATTGGAGGGAGTGCAATTCAGGGTGCGGGGATTGAGCTCAGTTTTTGCAGGTGGGTCTTTGGGGCAAGGTAGGAGTTTATGCTAATGCCTTTAGCTGAAATAGATGATCAAGGAAGAAAGAAGAGAAGCTAAAGAGGGAAAACAATGAATTCGAATCCTCTCTAGACAGTGGAAAACATAAATTTTAAACAAAATTGAAAGCTGAGCATGGCATGCATGAATTCAAAATTTATCACTTCTTTTGTTCAAATAGAAGTAAGAGATTAAGAAATGGAATACATAAACACACTTACAATGACAAGTAGGAAACACACCATCAACATAATAATCCACAAGAATCCACAATGAAGTCTGCAAAACCCTAGCCTTCCTTTTCCTCAAATTGCAGAAATATAAGTCAAAAATACAATAGAGCTTCTCCCTCTAGAGTCCAACCATGAAAATGAGAAAGAGAAGGCATAATATAGAAGGTCTAACCTCTTCCCCCACCTCTAGGGGTGGAGCTCAGCTTCCTAGGAGCTGTTGCAACTAATTCTAAATCAGTCACTAGATAATAGGCCAACTCAACAACTTGCCTCTAAAACTTAGGAAACCTATCCATGCATTAAATATTCACTATTTACATCAAAGAAGCTTCTAGAAGAGGTAAAGAAGAGTAAAAGTATCTAATGCCATGAAATTCACATAAGAATCCATCATTTACATGCCCAAATGGTCAACCCAAGTGAAAACAGTGCTTTGCTAGCCGAACTGGTCAAAAGCTGGCAAAGTTTGCCTGAGTGGTCGCACCTCTGGCTCGACTGGTCGCACCTTTTTGCAGCTCTGTTTGAAGGCCTTCCTGGAGTCCAAATCAGGTGCAGGATAGCTAGTTGGAAATTTCCATAAGTCTACTTTCCAACCCAACTGGAATATCTGAATTTGGAGTTTATTTGACATATCAAAAATCAAATCTCCCAAGACTGGTCAAAAAGTGCCAAATGAGGCTGCCTGAAAGAAGAGTTCTGTTGCAGTCAACTTTTGAATGCCTTCCTCAACCCCAAATTAAGCTCATGATAGCTCATTGGAAATTTCTCTTTGTCTAGTTATCATTTTACCCATCAATAAAATCATTTGGCCAACCAAGCTGGGAGAAAACTTTATTTTCCCAAGGTCACTTCAAGGGTGTCTTTGATTCTCCTAAGGCAACGATATTCTTGACATTTCTCTCAAATCATGACACCTGTGTAAAAATTGAAGGAGGTTTTTCTTCTTTGGCATGATTTGGACAAAAAACTCTCTTAGTTTCCAAAAATTCATCTTTGATTGCTCTGAAGCATCATTTGAGTGCGACTTGTCCCGATGTGTGAAACAAGGAATTCTGTTGAAATGAAGCGAGATGAAGGGGATAGGGGGCTTCTAAATTCTTGGGGAAATTTGTGGGAGTGGGAAGGCATGTTAGGAAGTAGGGTAAAGTGGAATCTTAGAGATTGAGTTTGGGGAAGGGATCCAAAAGGGCAAAACACAGGCCCAACCTAGAAAATTGCCAAGTTGTTGCTAGAAACTAGGGTTTGTGCAAAAATGAGGAATTTGGCGGGTCTAAGGGATGGGAAGTGTTTTATAAGGTACATGAAGGGTAGGGGAAGGTGTATGAACATCAGGAAACAAGTTTTGCTGATGATTTGACCATCCGAGAGAAAATAGCTTCAAAACCCTAGGAGAGGGAAATGAACTTGCCAAGGCACAACTGAAACATGAACAAGATGTAAAATGACTCATTAGACACTGACATGATAATGAAAACCCTATGAATGATGATAGGATCAGCTGAATGATGACATGGACTGACATTTGGGCAAACCCTAGACCTAATGCCTAGTGACCAAATTTTGCTTGAAGACTCACTGAAATGACAAAATTTGACCTTGACACATCAAAATCATTTTGTAAGAGCATATTTGATCACTGTAGGAAGGCTGGAAAGACTGACACTAACAAAACCAAAAATACAAAAGCTTGAAAATATTGTACACAGAAAGGAAGGTCTTGCCTGTGGGAAGAAAAATTTGTCACGATTACCCAATACACATGCTTACCTTTTTGATGGATACTATTATTTGGAAAACCTTGAAATCCTCTTATGCGTATGTGTTCATCTATAACGATCTTCGTAATGAGTGTGAGGAAGGATTGAAGCTTGTTTCCTGCAACAAGGCAAGCCAAGTAAGATTGTTCCAACCATTGAAAGATTGGATTGTGAAATTCATAATGGTTGTTTGGAGGATCTTGTGACCTGTGAAGAAATGGCTTTCTGATTGGAGAGACGGGATCAGAATGGGAATCGTGTATAGAAAAATAAATTTGATCATTCTCATCAATCATGCCAAGACAGTGAGTACCTTCCATTACCATCAGCGCAAGCGGACGTGCCTCACTCGCTTGAAAAAAATTTGAGGAGAAAGATGCTAAAAAATGAGGATCATAGACCACGAAGTAACTGTCATTGAATGCACTATTGGGAAAATGATGAGCTATTTGAAAATCACCCAAGATGGGGGAATGATAAGATGAGTCTTTTGAGACAACAGATACCAAATGTGTAATGAACAAAGAAAAATTCATCTGAACAATCTTGTGAATGCATTGAACAATGGAACCAAGTTTGTTGTGAGCTAGACCTCATGGACCACCCCCATGCAACTTGCGAAAAACTATGTAGGCACCATGGTCATCACAGGAATGTAAAATGGATGTTAGCACTATGAATGTGTAAAACCATTGAGGGCATGGTGAAATGAAAGGAACTTGATTCACGTGATAGCTTGTGCGGTCATCATCACATAGGGGAAATGTTGGTGTGATGAGCAAGCATATTTGAAGTACAAGGTTCATAAGGGGACTAAAGAGCTGATCATGAGATGGAAAATCCGATAAGTATGATTGTGCGAAAAGACAATATTTGGTATGATCAACTTCATAATTCCATGATTTCATGAGCGACACACATTCCCTTCCCGAGTTTGATGCAAGAGATGTGCATGAAGACAGATGCGTTGTGACAGATTTTTGAATTTGGTCATAAGTGAATTTTGGAAATTTGAGAGATCACATTGGAAACACCAAACATTTTATACATGTGAACTTACATTGAGTGAAACCATGTAGATAGACAGATTGTGCATGAGAAAGTAGATTTGATTGGGTTCTGGGGGCTTACCAAAGTCACGAGGTCCTGACATAATCATCAATAGACATTGAAGTGCCTCAACTCCCTGGCACATCCCATTACTTTCTAGAATTGTAGAGTCATATTTTGAAGCTTGAACTAGATTGTGCATGGCTTCAGGGTGGCTATTATTGTTGATTTCAGAATTTCTCTCATGATGGCAGCCATCTCTGTCATAGGTTGCACTATATTTTTCAAATTCAACAAGACGACTTGAAGAGTTATCTTCATGTAAGAGAAGAGATGACGGGGATAGGGAAGCACACTCTATGATTGAATTATTTTCAACTTCATCATGGACAACAAAACTACCTTGTGTCAATTGAGGAGATAACTCATCAGATGAATAAGTGAGAGAACATGGAGTATCTTCGATGCATGTGGATGCATTGTGAATGGTAGGACACTTGGGCAAGTGAGGTGAACCATCTTCTTTGACCAGAGGAAATTCTAGATTCGAGTTAGAGTATTCATGATAAAACAGAAGATCACATGATGTGCTTGGGTGTACGTCACGGTATATGGAAGCATGGGAGTGATGACTACCCAAGGCTAGTGGTTGATCGAAAGAATTAATTATACAAGATGTTTCACCGAGATTATTATATTGAGAATTGTTAGAGAATGGAAGCCCATTGTTTCCATTCAAACAATTTTTTATCAGAGAAGGTGAATTGATAATGTCTTCACCTTTCTGCTCCTCTACTAGTGCAATATGACTACCTTGTGCGTGATCGAAATTTGAGCCAATAGCTTGAGAATCGAGAGAATGGGCATAGATGATGGTGAAACATAATGATTAAGTGAGTCATGGTACAAGGAGTCATGGCTTGTGAATGATGGGGGATGGCAGAGAGGCAAGCTAGGTTCGAGAATTCAGTTGTGAATGGTGATGTCCTCTTGGGAAAGGAGGAGTGAGTCTTGTCTATAGGAATTCTGAGCCATTCTGGAACTTCCTCCATTGAATCGAGAGGAATATGAGAATATGGGTTGGGGACATGTTGTGCATATACCTCAGATATGCAATCACCACAAGGGGGCATCCACCTCAGGACCTGAAAAGGAGGAGGACAAGGAACAAATAGGGTTTTGGGATCTTCCTTTAAAATATGAGGTGCCTCATGATCCACAAGAGTTGGGGAAGCAAAAAAATCGAGAGGTTCAGGTTCACCGATGAAGAGGCATGAACTAAGGGTTCAAAATCTTGCTTCAAGAAATTCTAGTTCAAATCTTCTTTCGGAATCATAACAAAGGTGAATAAATTGATCAGAATTTTTTTCAACTGATTCATTACGATCCATTCTTGATAGGTTTATTCTTCCACAAAAATCTTGATAGTTATAAGTACTGAAGGCTTGATGAAGCTCCTTGAGGAAAGGGAGAAGGGAATGGACGAAAGCAGGTGTCAAGGTCCGACACCACCAATTGGCATGACCTTCGAGAGTGAGTAAGAAAATCACACAAGAAGACTCTACATTATTGATTTCACAAGGTTGGAAAATTTGAACAAAATAAGAAATGTGCTTGGATATGGACGTTCCATTGTCACCATCAAACATTAACTGGGACAAGTTAATGAGAAGCTCACCGGGGAGTGAAATTTGATCAAGAGAAAAATTAGAGAAAGACCCCGAGAGCACGATTAATGGATGGGCCATTTTAGATAAGAGATTCAAATTTGATGCAATAGACTGAGTTTGTCCTCTCGCACTCCTTCTAGCGCCATTTTATTGATGGTGCTAGAACTACCAACAAAATGGATCTCTCTAGTATGAAGTCCCAAATAGACATCACATCGTTTGGTGTAGGAGTCCCATCTAGTATGATGACCCAATTTCCATTATCTTAGAGATTTTCCTTAGCTCTTGTTGCTCAACACATGAGAGTGTTATGCCTGTAACTTTAAGAAAGCGAGATGAGTATGTTTGGTGATTGCTTAATGTAACTCTATGTATGGTTTCTCTTACTATCAAAAGGGAGAGGTAAACTAAGCCTCTTAATGAGAGGGAATAGTCCCAACCTAGGAAGAAATAGACATGAACAACAAGGGTTTTTCTAGAATCCAGTGGAATAGTCCACAGGGAATATGGCAATCATGATTAGATTGTCTAGCAGAATAGTCCACACGGAGGTGACAGTCGTTAAAACTGTGAAAACATAAAGATGTTATGTCTAATGTCTGATAGAGTAGTCCACATGGACAAGACATCAGTGATAAACAATACAACACATCTTTAACAATATGACTACTAAAATAACCGATGTAGTTCAACTATATTAGTGTAGGTTAAGAAAACATGCATTACAAATGTTTAAATAATAGTCTTATAAATGGATACAAAACATGGGTGAAAACGTGGTTGCCTCAGACATGCTTCGGAATTAAACGAAATATTCAAGACACATATGTAAACCATACATCAGTAGCCCTATTAGTGGGACATTGGAGTCACTCCTCACTCCTCAAAGAATAGACTATAGACTCTCAAGGCTATGTGGAAGGAGCCAAGGTGAAAATTCCTTTGCTCATACAATGAGGGGGTATATATAGTGAAGGGGGCATAACTGACCCTTGTGACTCTTTGACTTCCCTCATGAATGTTTGAATTCTTATGACTTTTCGACTTTAGATGACTTTTCAACTTCAAATGTGGGTCTCTTGGACTTCCGCTTTACATTACATTGATTACAACAAGTATGGCCCATAGTAGTGATGTGCCTAAGACAACTCATGACACAACTCGACATGACACTATTGACATGTACTGGCTAACTATGGTGTCCGTGTCAAGCTATTGCACTATTTAGTGATGTTATTCTCTCTATGTAATTTGTCTTCACCTCTGCATGGTAAAGTGCACGGGGTATTTGATGATCTTGGTCTTTACTTGATGGTGCATGTGAATGTGTGCCTTTCGCTCGCTTGCATGATGTGCTTCGTGTGTTCGTTCGATTGTGAAAATTTCTTCTAGCTTGTGCCTCTTTTCCATCTTGTTTTTCGTAATGCCATGTTTCATCTATGTACATGTTCCTGCAATGTCTCATGTCGAGATGCCATCAAATCCAAAAATCTCCTAGTCTATCATGATGCACTATTTTCCATTTCGGTGTAGGTGATCAGAAGATGGAAAAGGAACGAAAACTACATAGTGCACAACTCAGGCCAAGATGTGAGGCTCCAGATCACTCTCGAGAAAAACTACGCAGATGTCACGAGGATACATATTTTCATAATCACAAACAATTGTGATAGCTGCGGGGTAAAACCTAGCTGGGAGGCAGGATTGGGTAGTATTTGGGAGGAAGGCTACGTGGGGTGTGAAGGAGTTGCTGGGGAAATATGCGTAGTTTTAAAGGGGAGCACTAGGTAGGTCATCCAGCTAGGATCTACGTAATTTCTCCGGGTAAGACACTGTGGGCAGCAGGAGGCATTGGAAGTAAAATGTGCTCACTTTTCCAGAGAAGGAAAAGATTGGGCTGTAGGGGCTGCTAGTCAAAATTGCATAATCTTGGGAGACATCCAATCATGGATAGTTCTACACAATTTCTGGGCTTATTGTAGAGTAGGGAAGAAGGGTTGGTGGCAACCAGATCTGTGCAGTTTTTTGAGCGAGAGTAGAGCAGGTTAACAGAGAATCGTGCCTAACAGTTTTGTGTAGTTTTTGTGTTGATTGTTGAATGGGGAAGAAGGGAAGGTCAAGGACATCTTTGTGCAATTCCTGGGCTGGTGGTAGAGCGAGGAAGAAGGGCTAGTGGCAAGACAACTCTACACAATTCCTAGGCTCATTGGAGAGAAGGGAGGAAGGGCTGGTGGCAAGACAAATCTGTTCATTTCCTGGGCTGGTTGCAGAGCAGGGAAGAAGGGCTAGTGGTAGGACAACTCTTCACAATTCTTGGGCTAGTGTCAGAGTGAGGAAGAAGGGTAGGAGGAGGAAAAATCTGCATAGTTTTTGAGATCAATACCACCCTGGGTCACAACTCAAGCCATTTCATCCAATTGACCAGCAGAAGGCTTGATGGGAGATCTTGTGGGAAGTGTAGACTAGATTGGGTTCCATGACAACTTCTGTGTAGTTCTTAGAGTCAGACAACTGGCTCATATATTATATTGCTCAGTGTAGGCCAGCCAGAGGACAACATCAAGCTCTACGCAGTTCTATGCAGCACTGCAAGGTCACTGAGATTGGGTCCGATTGATGGAGGGTTGTCCTATTGACATATTTTCAAAAAAATTGACACACACTTAGCATGACTTGGCGAGAAGACACCTCCAACCAACAAGACGACATGTGCTCAATGAGACTGACTCAATAGTTAAGAGTGACAATTGAAATATGTTTTCGAACAACTGTGACGACAATTGCGCGACAGTGCTTACAACTTTGTGTGTTAGTGCAAAGGATGTCGAGAAAGAGAAAATAACTCATACACAGTAAGACAACCTTCAAAATGCCATAATAAAATCGCAAGCATGAAATAGCAATCAACATGCCAAAAGATGACCAATGATCGATCAAGCAAAAAGGGTGTGAAAGCTCAATAGGAGTTCATGGGATGAACCCGAGTGTTTGCGACCATCAAGGGGAAAAACCAGGGAAGGATGGATGTAGGCCAAAATTTTCAAAGGTGTTGCAGCCGCTACAACAGAAGGATGAAAATTTTCAAGCGTGTTGCAGTCGCTACACCAGAAGGATGAAAAATGTATCTTAAGATATATTGCAGGGACCTTACACTATGGTTTTCTCTACACAGATTTTGAAGATAAATCACTTTAAGGTTATACAAAAAACGATTATGTAGGCAATTTAGATGATCGTAAAAGCACCTCAGGGTATGTTTTTTCATCTTGGAACCAATCTGATTTCATCCGCTATCAAGAAACAACCAGTCATTTCAATATCTTAAGCAAAGGCAGAGTATGTAGCTATCACTTCAACAACTTGTCAAGAAGTGTGGCTCAGAAGACTATTGATAGATCTTTTAAATGTTTAGAACATTCCAACTCCAATTTATTGTGATAGCAATTCAACAATTTCTTTTTAAAAAAAGCACGTCTTTCACAATGGGTACATACTACTTGTTTTTTATGGTTCAAAATATTAGCTTATAGATATTCTCAGAAAACCATTGGGAAAAAATATATTTAAATTTCAAAGACACCAATTTGGCATTGTATGTGTCACTACTTGTAATAGTTAAGATTAAGAAGGGGTGTTAATATATTAATCTCATTATTTGCTAGGTGTCATGCTATTTATTTCAGTGTCTACTCACTGTCATAGTCAATGCTTATTCTCTTGAGTTTATTTGAATTCTTATTTACTCATAGTGTAGTCATTTTGTTGATGTCTCCAATATAATTCTATTTAACTGATTTTGCATATTAAAAACCGTTGTTCACTCCATTCTAGATTTATATCCATTTATTTTTAGCTTTAAATGCTTTTACCACACCACGTCACTATTATTGACCAATCAAATTGATGCTTCCGTAACTATTGATTTTAATTTAACTATTACTCCATTTTCATCAAATATGAAACTCTCTTCCAATATATTTATGTTAATTCGAGTAATGCTTTGAAGCCACTGAATATGATATCCAAAACAGCAGGAATTCAATTTGTCACCTCTATGGTTCGAAGTGAATTAATATGATATCAACTCAATAAATATGATATCCAAAACTAGTAATTCGATTTTCCCCCTCGTTTCGTAAGCCAAAATCTATAAACGGATATTTACGATAATTTATTATTTCATCAAAATAACGTCGTAGTTCATACACGCGGGGTTAGAAAAAAGAACATATAATTTATTCATGGAGAAGCGCAACGGCATTTCGAATTGAGATAATATTCCAAAACTCAAGCAACCGAAACTGAAATTTCCAATCTGATCAACTGTTGGCAACTCTACAGTTGGCGTGGACTCCTCCCTGGGTGCCAGTCAATACGCTAATCTCTCCCATTTTTATCATTGCAGCAGCAAACTTTTGCTGCCACGGTACCAGGTTATAAGAGCCCGAGTTTCCAAAGACGCTGGATTTGGTGTTTGGATTTGTAAGCAGAGTTGCATCGGATGTAAACAGACCACGGTTAGTTATAACGTCGTTATAATACAAGTTGTCTAGGATGAATGGCGTTTGAGGATCCATGACCACGGTCGTGTTGGCGTTGCTGGGGCTGCCTTGGGGACACCTTTGCTTCAGTATCTGAGCATACCACGGGTCAAGGGACGGGTCTGTGGCATTCGTGCCGTTGAAATTGTAGAGCCTACTGACGAATGAAGTACAGTGAGAGACACCAATTGTGTGTGCTCCTGCATTCGGCCAAACAACACAAACATGATTATATTCGAGATATGCTTGTGCTCAACCGTTATTGTAATCAGCAAGCATTGACACATTCATGATTTGCAGGTCTGAGAATACACCTGACAATGTAACCATCTCGTCCTGGGATAGACCTTTGGTTGCAAATATCTGAGTTAGCTGGGTTACATTGAAGGTAGGTGGAGGCAGATTTCCCGGAATATTGGAAGCTAGTGAAATATTTCCATCCTTCCTTCCAGCCGGAACATTCCGCCAGAGGGGATATCCAATGGGCGATGCCTGCAATCAGTTATGATGCATTATTAGAAAATATTGAGCACTGCTGTAGTGCTATGCTATACCTAATTTAGTTGTTGTTATATAAGTTTAAGAAGAATACCAGCAATGCACTGTCTCTAGCCGCAAATGCGACAATGTCTGCACAGGAGACCTTCTTTGGGCAGATCTTCTCTAATAGTGATTTGGCGTTGTCAATCACGTCGAAACCTCCCAGACTCGGATTGTTAGCCGGAGAGTCTTTCTCGGCTACGAACTTGCCGGGAATGGAGTCGATGAGAACGGAACCATCGCAACCCTGAAAGTGAAGGAGCTCCAAATCCATATTTCAAAAACATTATTCATTTACACTGTAATAACTGAGAGGAGTACATTATAAAAAGTAACTGAGATACCGACCTTGACAAAACAATCGTGGAAATGCAAACGTATAAGCTTAGCGGCTATTTCAGGAGACCTATGGAATGCGCTGCTAACCACCGCAAACACAATGGGTTCCGCCGCAGGACAGATATATTTGTAATAGCCCACTTCAAGGTTATCGCTTGCTGCAGCCATAGCTAAGGCCCAAAATACTACGGTAAACAGGGCAGCCTTACGGAACAGAGCCTCCGCCATTTCACCTCCCTAAACACTGACATCATGAGAACACCAGAAAATGAAGTTATTTCGATCATTAGTTTTCTTACAATTATAAAACCCACAAACCTCAATCAACAAAGCGTGAAAGATTATCTATTGGCACGGAAATTCTAACCTTGGATGACACCAGGGAGTTGATCCTTCGTACTCGAAATTCTGAGATTCGAGATAACTGTAGTGGAGTTCGTTTCTGAATACCTGAGAATCATGCATGTAAAGCTAGGTATTTATAGTCTTATAAACAGTATTTGTGCCCTTGAATCATGTCAGTTCTCTTCGAATTATATATAATTTTTCAACCTACTACACGGTTTTTCTCACGAAAAGTAAACCTCCATTTTGTTCCAAAGATATTTAAGAACTATAGCTTTATATCAAAGGTATAACGTGGCGACGTGTTTCCTCTATTTCTCTTGAAACATACGTCACAAATTCTTATCCTCCCCTCCTTCATCGAAATTAAATTTTCATTGAGGATGGCCACACAAAGGCGTCTAAGTTGTCGGGCTGTCCCATCTGTATTATGGCATTCCTTGGGACTTAGAGACAACTCATTTGCAGATTTGGAAAACAGAAACGCTAGACTTGGTATTCAGAGATATAACGTGGCGGCCGGGTTTCTATAATTATTTTTGTAAGAACATATCGAAAATAAATATACTACAAGTGGAAACATGGGTGCACAAACGCTTCTAACTTGTATGTATGTTTGATTGACTTAGGTTAACTCTACATGAGTGCAGAAACGCTTCTAAGTTGTAAATATGTTTGATTGACCTAGGTGTAGTAGAATTAGGACTGTAATTAAGTCTGAAGGTCTCTAGGATTATAATTACGTCCGAAGGATTAATTCATTTGGTTTAGTTTTCTTGTTTCGCTAAGTATTTTTTTAATTGAGAGGTTTATAGTTTTGGGGTTAAATTTTATCGAAGTCTTTGGAGTAAGCCCTACTTGTTTAGCGGACAGAGGTTTAGTAGGCCTTGCTGGTTTAACGGAGAGATAAACCTCTTAGGGATGATCTACCTAAATTTTCAGATTGATACGATAGCCACCCCATCTCCATAAACCACCCTTAAAAAAATAGATTTAAAACTATAATTGTATAACTATTATTTTTATAGCTTGTGATTGGCTTAAACTTTGAAGTGTTTATCCAAAGCTGTAATATTTCTGGCACTAATTTACATCGTTATCTTCTACTATGACATATACTAAATATAGCGTGAAATTTCCCATTTCCCGACACCTTCCTATTTAATGATATAAATTGCTCGGATTCAACACCCAACTCAGAACATGCTACGCTGCGCCATGTTATCAGCCACTCCCGTCGCCACGTTTTATTTTAGTATTCAAGATATTACAGTTTGTGGACGGCCATGTCTTGCCTATAGCATAATCCGTGGAGAAGAATTGAACGCGTTACGCTGTTACTAAGTAAAAGCTCCACGCTCGAGTGTGCTAGCTTCTCATTTTTATCGGTTATTGACTTGAGAACTGTAATGACCCAAACAGTCATATGAATAATTTTCTAAATTACCATGATTAGTAAATGTGAAAACTGGAAATTATTACTTTAAGTTTTGTGGAAATGTTATTAGTTTAAATGATGGATTAAATAATATAGTAAATAATCTTATGAGAGGAATTATTTACTTCTGCTTGTTTAATTAAAGAAACAGTTGCCAATTATGGGGGGCAACCCTAACTACTTTTCTTTCCACAGAAATGGAAAAAGAAAAGGGACCTGGGCTGTTGTGGAACAGGCAGGAGAATAGCAGAAAGAAAGAAACAGAACAAAGGAAGGAAAGGAGTACCATGTCTGGTGAGGACCAGATGGTACCAGCGCTGCTGTGCATTACTTGGCATCGCTGTTAGCGTGCATCACCTTGCTAGAGGCAGTGGCCTGCAAGGGAGCTTGGGGGAGAGAATCAGATCTGAGAGACTGATCTCAAGGTTGGGAGGATAACAAGCTTGAAGGAGCTTCTCAGTATAGAAGTGTTCAGAAATTGGGAAAGCGCAGTACAGGTAAGTACTCTACGTTTACAATGAATATTGAGAAATTCTTTCAAATCTGTAGAATTATTAAAGTGGTAAGTGAGGAATTCCCAGTAAAACGGTTAAGGCGATTCCTGAAATAAATAATATTTCATAGCAAGTTACATAAACTATTGCTAGCGGTATCAGGTACTCATAGCAACCTTCAAGAATTATTAAGGTAAGTCTGTGAGGGTTGTAATTAACAGTAAAGTAGACCAGTCACAAGACCTGTAGGACTAACCTCAATAACAGAATTAACGATGAGAAAGGTAACCCTATCGGTTTACTGGGTAAATCTGAATTAGGAAATATTCTAAGGACGACCAGTGCTAACAGACAAATGTAAAACCATGCATTTAAATCTTAGGAATTCAGATGAACGAAGTAACGTTGCCAGATTCTGCGCATAATGTAAAAAAAAATACAGCAAACTTCGGGAAGTTCGATGATACGAACTCCCGGTTACCATTATAAACGGTATAGTAAATACATTTACCACATTAATGTCAGAGCCGCAAACTATAAGGCCAAAGAACCTTGTCTACAATATACATTACAAGTTTCCAATATAAAGACAAGTAAAACTGTGATAATAAAGTTCAGATGCGGAAATACAATGAACGAAAAAGTAAATGCCTCGCGTGACCGAGGTGAAACTTCTGAAAGAACAACTAAAAATAGAACAGAAAATCTGTATGTAACAATCATTTACATAGGAATCGATTATTAAACACAGTCCGACTGTGACCGAATCATATATATGGGTACAAGAAAATAGACCAGTAAAACCCTATGACGTGAACGATTAACTGAGAACCGGTGGACATTCTATTGCTTTTAACCGGCAATTACAACTTATTATACCAGGAACCAAAAATAATTGCAGAATAGTAACGACATGAAGATAGTCTGAGATACGAGACGGAAAACACCAGTATCGCATAACCTTTGTATTAAACCATGTCATAAGCTAAGTAATAAATTGCCATAAAATACCCAATGTTCAGAAAGGATAGCCGAAAGACGACAACGCCATATATAAAAGTCAAAATATATATTTGTTGGCACAATCAGAATTCCTGGCGAAGTAACGCAGTAGCTAGATATCCCACCGAGAACAGAATACAGTAAACAATAGAGCCTGCCGTATAACTCAGGCAATTTCAGGAAATTAGGATAGCACAATATTACATTCAGGCCCTCGAGTAAGCTCGAGTGAGGCCATTAAATATATAAATAAAAAGAAAACCCTTAGGGTTTTACAAATAAACCTAGCTCTCTATAACTAAGTGCCGATGAGAGCTTCATGGCTTGAGAAAGATCAATCGAAGGAGAACAAAACCCTGGCACGGAAAGAAAATAGTATTCAGGACTGGTTTAAGCCTAATTAATCCGAAGACCGTGTCTAGATTCTTACCCGGTTTGCGCTAACCGATAACCTCCCTGCTCTCCTATCGCCATGAGTTTTCCCGCTGGAACCCTGAAAACAGACATTCAAACGCGGCATTTAAATCTATTTCAGAGGGGTAAAAGAAAAATTCAATTAAGCTATTAAATGGACGGATACCTGAGTAACAGAGGTTCTGTCAAGCTGTGCAGCGAAACATTGATCTCACCCTCGACCGAATGGGACTATCAGCAGAAGATAAGCAGCGAAAATCTTAGGCGGAAATCGGACCAAGGCTGAGAAGGTCATCACTGTTCGACAGAGACCTGCGCTCCTCGCACAGGTTAAACCGATGCAAATGGCGGACTAAACCCTAAACAAACTTTATCAAATGGCGCAAAACATTTTTTCCACCATCGATTCCAGATCTTAATCCTGGTCGTTCATCGCTGGATGCATCTCGAGGCTATGGCGGGTTGGCTGTGGCATTTACTGCCACCAGCTACCACAACCAGTTCCCAAGAATTCGAATCCAGAAAAATCGTAAGGAAACCAAGTGCTCTGTCCGGAGTTACAGGTGGAGCGCTTCCTAACTTACAAGTGGACCATGCATTTAAGTTAACCGGTCGATGATCACTGGAGCGCCAAGATGGCAAGACCCTCCGTCAAATCCGAGGTGTCACAACGTGTAATCGTTGTCATCAAATAAAAACTAAATAAAAACTATATAATTGTTAATGTCGTATAATCGGCGGGTAGCATTACAATAATCAATTAATATTAAATGTAAGGTGTAAATATAGGCAGGTAAAAAGTAATTAAATAAAAAAAAAATTAGTTACTATGTACGTGGGTTGTGACATATGGTATCAGAGCCCAGATACAACACTGTGACCCCTGGGTAGAACAGCAATAACAGAAAGGACACTGTATAAATTTCTCTTCTTCTCTTTTTTTTGTTTGCAAATAGTTATTTTCGATAACATTTATGAGTGTTTCCTCTGTTGTGGCAATAAAGTACAATACAGAAACCAGGATTGAAGACAGAGACATGAGGAGAGCAGATAGCACAACACGAAGACCCACAATGGGAGAGGGCATACCCGGTCCAGAGAATAACCCATAACTGTGGGTACAACTTGGAGAAGAAGCCAGAATTACAAATCAAGCAATCCTGGAGACGGTGCAAGAACTGAAGAATGAGATGGCTCGTTTGCGAGAGGACAATGCTCGATTAACAATGGAACAAGAAAGAATTTTAAAGAGTTTGTCTGATAGACAAAACCAGTTACCAGTTAATCTGAGTGCAGAACAGCCAAGGGTGTCTGAAGAACAAAATCATCACATACCTCCCGAAGGATCAGAGGAACTGGAGGAACGCTCTGATAATGTATTTGATCAGCAAACCTCAAAAAGACAAAGGGTAGAATTACAAGGAGAGTTCCGCAAAATTAAACCACCACATTTTGATGGAGAACAAGAAGAAGCAGCGGAAGCCTGGATCATTAATATGAACAAGTATTTTCAGCTTTATGAGTATGATAACAACCTTAAAGCACGACTAGCTATTTTTCAGTTACAAGGGAAGGCCACCTTATGGTGGGAGGAGGTGAAGATAGTAAAAGGAGTAACCGAACAGAGTATTACATGGGACAATTTTCAACGGTTCTTTAAGGAGCGATATCTGACAGAACGTTTCTATGATGAGAAGGCAAGAGAGTTCCATGATTTGAGGTTAGGACAGCAAACTATGGACGAATTCATTACCCGTTTTACTTCCTTACTTCGTTACGTACCTTATATAAGGGAAGAGAAGGCCAAGGTTCAGAGATTTGTTAGCAGTTTGCCACCATATATGCGGGAAAGGATTGAGTTTGACAATCCAAAGTCAATGGATGAAGTAATTCGTAAAGCTAGAATTTGTTATCAGCAAAGTAAACAGAAAGGGGAAACTGCTAACAGGAAATGGAATGAGAAGAGAAGCTTTAAGACAGTTGGAAACAGCAGAGGAAATCGCAGCAATGGAAATAAGGGAAATGGCAGAGTAGCAAATAACAGATTTGCGTCCAGAACTGCACCTAAATTTAAAACTGCAACGGAGCCCAAGGGCAGTGAGCAACACCCAAGGCTGGATAATGAAAGCACAACAAGACCTCCAGTGCAGTGTTGGGGTTGTGGGGGACCTCACTATATTAAAAACTGTCCACAGCGAAAAGGAACTGAGCAATTGTCTCAAATTCATGAAGCTTCAACAGTGGGCGAGGTTGGTCGTAGTATACCCAGGATTAACGCGGCTCTGGAAGACTGCCAGGCAGAATATCAACCAACCATGGTTGAATTCGAAGGTAAAATCTCAAACCTTACCATATCTGTTTTAATTGATCCTGGGGCTACATTAAGCTATGTAAGCCCAAAGGTAGTGGAACAATGTAGTTTACAATCTGTTAAATTCAAAGCTCCTTGGCTAGTGCAACTAGCTACTGGAGCCAAACGACGGGTAACCGCCAAAGTCAACAATTGCTCATTTACCATAGCAGACCAGCCTGTAACAGCTGATCTGAACGTACTTCCTCTCGGCTCCTATGACCTCTTAATTGGAATGGACTGGTTAGAAAAGCACTGGTCCTTAGTTGATTGCAAAACCAAAATTATTTACTATCAAGATCAGCAGGGAAATAGAAAAGAAATGCAAGGAATTAAGCAACCAGTGCAGGTTCGCCCAATAACCGCGAACCAACTGATAAAATGCATACGGAAGGGGTGTCAAGTTTACGCCATTCAAGTGGGGTATGCAGATTCCAAGGATAAATCGACTTCTATGAACAACATTCCTGTAATACAAGAATTTACAGATGTGTTTCCAGAAGAAATTCCTGGACTACCACCACGAAGAAATATAGACTTTACCATTGAGTTAGTACCCAGAGCAGCACCCGTATCAAGAGCACCCTACAGGATGAGTACACCTGAACTAACAGAATTGAAAATGCAGTTACAGGAGTTACTAGACAAGGAATACATTCGCCCTAGTGTGTCTCCATGGGGAGCTCCAGTGCTATTTGTCAAAAAGAAGGACGGTACTCTCCGGATGTGCATCGATTACAGACAATTGAACAAGCTAACCATTAAAAATAAGTACCCCTTACCTCGGATCGATGAACTGTTCGATCAAGTGAAAGGTGCAACGGTATTCTCCAAGATTGATTTGCGATCTGGATATCATCAAATCCGAATTAAGGACGAGGATATCGCAAAAACAGCCTTTAGAACAAGGTATGGACATTACGAATTTGTGGTATTGCCATTTGGGCTAACCAATGCCCCTGCAACTTTCATGTGTTTAATGAACAGCATTTTTCATCCATACTTGGATCGGTTTGTGTTGATATTCATTGATGACATACTAATATATTCACGTACAATCGAAGAACATCACGAACATCTTCGAATAGTATTACAAACCCTTCGAGAACACCAGTTGTACGCAAAATTTAGTAAGTGTGACTTCTTTAAGGAGGAAATCCAATATTTGGGTCACGTGATCACGAAAGAAGGAATTGCTGTGGATCCGGAAAAGATAAAGGCTATAATGGATTGGCCTGTGCCAAAAGATGTAGCGGATGTTCAGTCTTTCATGGGATTGGCTGGTTATTATAGAAGATTCGTAGAAGGATTCTCCAAAGTAGCTTTCCCCATTACCTCACTACAGAAAAAAGGAAAATCATTCCATTGGACATCAAGTTGCGAGAAAAGTTTCGAGCAACTGAAGCATCTGCTCACCACTGCCCCTATCCTCAATATAGCAGATCCTAATAAGGATTATGTGGTCTGTACAGATGCAAGTAAGGAAGGATTGGGAGGAGTCTTAATGCAAGAAGGTAGGGTGATTGCTTACGAATCTCGTAAATTGAAAGAACATGAGCAGAAATATTCCGCCTATGACATGGAACTGGCCGCTGTTATACATGCTCTGAAAATGTGGCGACATTATCTTATAGGTAGAAAATTTCTGCTGCTCACCGACCACCATAGTTTGACCAACTATTTCAACCAACCTACTTTAAACGCTAGGCAAGCACGGTGGATGGATTTTCTAAGTGGTTTTGATTTTGATATAAAGCATTTGCAAGGGAAGGCAAATAGAGTGGTAGACGCCTTAAGTAGAAAAATACAAAGTTTGTATGAAGTTTCCATCAGTGGGTGGAAAAACCCCTTTCTAGACATGATAAAAGGAATTTCAGACCAAGATGCAGAATATCAGCAGTTGAAGCAGCAAATACGGCAGTCTGTTGGAGGAGACAGTCAACAGGAATATACAGTAAATGATGCTGGATTAATATACTTTAAAGGAAGAATATATGTGCCCAATCAAAGCCAAATTAAAAATCTGATCATGGATGAATTCCACATCAGCCATTATGCTGGTCACCCGGGTTATCAAAAGATGATAACAGCAATCCGGAAGGAATATTTTTGGCCAGGTATGAAGAGAAATATTGTGGAATATTTGGCATGGTGCTTAGAATGTCAGCAAATTAAAGCCGAACATCAGCATCCAGCAGGACTATTACAACCGTTGCCCATTCCTGAATGGAAATGGGAAGTTATATCCATGGACTTTATGACGGGGTTACCTAGAACAAAGAAACATAATGATTCCATTATGGTAGTAGTGGACAAATTAAGTAAGGCTGCACATTTCATACCTGTGCAGTCTACATATAGAGCTGCACAAATCGCCCACATTTTTATGCAGAATGTGTTCAAATTGCACGGCCTTCCAAAAACAATAATCTCCGATCGAGATGTAAAATTCACATCAGCCTTCTGGAAAACATTGTTTGCTGATTTGGGTACTCAACTTAACTTTAGCACAGCGTACCATCCGCAAACCGATGGACAGACGGAAAGGGTGAACCAAGTAGTGGAAGACATGCTAAGGGCTTATGTTATGCAACAACCCACACGGTGGGAAGAGTACTTACATTTGGTGGAGTTTGCGTATAATAATGGGTATCACACCTCCACGCAAATGAGCCCATTTGAGGTTATGTACGGACGAAAATGCCGTACACCCTCCAGCTGGGGAGGGCCTGAGGACAAATTAAGTTTAGGACCTGAAATGCTTAAGGAGATGGAAGATATGGTGAAAAGAGTGCAGGTTAATTTAAAGGCTGCACAGGATAGACAAAAGAATTTCGCTGATCGGAAAAGACGGTTTAAGGAGTTCCAGATTGGCGATCATGTGTATATTAGAATTCAAGCCAAGAGGAGTACTTTGCAGTGGGCTGGGTGCACTAAACTGGCGCCCAGATATTGTAGACCCTTTCAGATTCTGGCAAGGGTCGGACCAGTGGCATACCAACTGGCATTGCCGAGTCACATCCGAGTCCATAACGTATTTCATGTTTCAGTCCTAAAGAAGTATGTGTATGACCCTAAGCATGTAATCCGATGGCAGGATATACAGGTGGGGCTATTGTTATATTAAAGGTTCAGCAGAAAAAAAAAAAATTTGAAGTGAAACTAATTTGAAAATTGTGTGGTGCAGGTCGAACCGGAAGGAGAAGTACTGGTCGAACCGCTGAGCATTCTCGACCAGAGAGAAGTGCAGCTGCGGAAACGAGTTATTACGCAAGTTAAGATACAATGGCGGCATTTTGGGCCAGAGGAGGCCACTTGGGAAGACCTTGAATTAATGAAGAAAACATATCCGGACTTGTTTCTGACTGTAAGACACCGGGACGGTGTCCAATCTCAGGGGGAGGAGATGTAATGACCCAAACAGTCATATGAATAATTTTCTAAATTACCATGATTAGTAAATGTGAAAACTGGAAATTATTACTTTAAGTTTTGTGGAAATGTTATTAGTTCAAATGATGAATTAAATAATATAGTAAATAATCTTATGAGAGGAATTATTTACTTCTGCTTGTTTAATTAAAGAAACAGTTGCCAATTATGGGGGGCAACCCTAACTACTTTTCTTTCCATAGAAATGGAAAAAGAAAAGGGACCTAGGCTGTTGGGGAACAGGCAGGAGAATAGCAGAAAGAGAGAAACAGAACAAAAGAAGGAAAGGAGTACCATGTTTGGTGAGGACCAGATGGTACCAGCACTGCTGTGCATTACTTGGCATCGCTGTTAGTGTGCATCACCTTGCTAGAGGCAGTGGCCTGCAAGGGAGCTTGGGGGAGAGAATCAGATCTGAGAGACTGATCTCAAGGTTGGGAGGATAACAAGCTTGAAGGAGCTTCTCAGTATAGAAGTGTTCAGAAATTGGGAAAACGCAGTACAGGTAAGTACTCTACGCTTACAATGAATATTGAGAAATTCTTTCAAAATCTTAGAATTATTAAAGTGGTAAGTGAGGAATTCCCAGTAAAACGGTTAAGGCCATTCTTGAAATAAATAAGATTTCATAGCAAGTTACATAAATTACTGCTAGCTGTATCAGGTGCTCATAGCAACCTTCAAGAATTATTAAGGTAAGTCTGTGAGAGTTGTAATTAACAGTAAAGTAGACCAAGTACAAGACCTGTAGGACTACCCTCAATAACAGAATTAACGATGAGAAAGGTAACCCTATCGGTTTACCGGTAAATCTGAATTAGGAAATATTCTAAGGATGACCAGTGCTAACAGACAAATGTAAAACCATGCATTTAAATCTTAGGAATCCAGATGAACGAAGTAACGTTGCCAGATTTTGCGCATAATGTAAAAATACAGCAAACTTCGGGAAGTCCGGTGATACTAACTCCCGGTTACCATTATAAACGGTATATTAAATACATTTACCACATTAATATCAGAGCCGCAAACTATAAGGCCGAAGAACCTTGTCTACAATATACATTACAAGTTTCCAATATAAAGACAAGTAAAACTGTGATAATAAAGTTCAGATGCGGAAATACAATGAACGAGAAAGTAAATGCCTCGCGTGACCGAGGTGAACTTCTGAAAGAACAACTAAAAATAGAATAGAAAACCTGTAAATAATAATCATTTACATAGGAATCGATTATTAAACACAGTCCGACTGTGACCGAATCATATATATAGGTACAAGAAAATAGACCAGTAAAACCCTATGACGCGAATGATTAACTGAGAACCGGTGAACATTCTATTTCTTTTAACCGGTAATTACAACCTATTATATCAGGAACCAAAATAATTGCAGAATAGTAACGACATGAAGATAGTCTGAGATACGAGACGGAAAACACCAGTATCGCATAACCTTTGTATTAAACTATGTCATAAGCTAAGTAATAAAATTGCCATAAAATACCAATGTTCAGAAGGGATAGCCGAAAGACGACAATGCCATATATAAAAATCAAAATATATATTTGTAGGCACAATCAGAATTCCTGGCGAAGTAACACAGTAGCCAGATATTCCACCGAGAACAGAATACAGTAAACAATCGAGCCTGCCGTATAACTCAGGCAATTTCAGGAAATTAGGATAGCACAATATTACATTCAGGCCCTCGAGTAAGCTCGAGTGAGGCCATTAAATATATAAATAAAAGAAAACCCTTAGGGTTTCACAAATAAACCCAGCTCTCTGTAACTAAGTGCCGATGAGAGCTTCACGGCTTGAGAAAGATCAATCGAAGGAGAACAAAACCCTGGCACGGAAAGAAAATAGTATTCAGGACTGGTTTAAGCCTAATTAATCCGAAGACCGTGTCTAGATTCTTACCCGGCTTGCGCTAACCGATAACCTCCCTGCTCTCCTATCGCCATGAGTGTTCGCGCTGGAACCCTGAAAACAGACATTCAAACACGGCATTTAAATCTATTCTAGAGGGGTAAAAGAAAAATTCAATTAAGCTAATAAATGGACGGATACCTGAGCAACAAAGGTTCTGTCAAGCTGTGCAGGAAAGCATGGATCTCACCCTCGACCGAATGGGACTATCAGCAGAAGACAAGCAGCGAAAATCTTAGGCGGAAATCGGACCAAGGCTGAGAAGGTTATCACTGTTCGACAGAGACCTGCGCTCATCGCACAGGTTAAACCGATGCAAATGGCGGACTAAACCCTAAACAAACTTTATCAAATGGCGCAAAACATTTCTCCACCGTCGATTCCAGATCTTAATCCTGATCGTTCATCGCTGGATGCATCCCGAGGCTATGGCGGGAGGGCTGTGGCATTTACTGCCACGAGCTACCACAACCAGTTCCCAAGAATTCGAATCCAGAAAAATCGTACGGAAACCAGGTGCTCTGTCCGGAGTTACAGGTGGAGCGTTTCCTAAATTACAAGTGGACCATGCATTTAAGTTAACCGGTAGATGATCACTGGAGCGCCAAGATGGCAAGACCCTCCGTCAAATCCGAGGTGTCACAACATGTAATCGTTGTCATCAAATAAAAACTAAATAAAAACCATATAATTGTTAATGTTGTATAATCGGCGGGTAGCATTACAATAATCAATTAGTATTAAATGTAAGGTGTAAATATATGCAGGTAAAAAGGTAATTAAATAAAAAAAAAATTTAGTTACTATGTACATGGGTAGTGACACTAACAATATATACTAGTATAATATAATCAATATACCTATATTTTCCTTAATATCTATTATTATAATTAAGGAATTAGGTGAATAAATACCCCAAAGAATTAGCCTAAAACCTTAATACTACTTATATACCAATAAGAAATGTATAATAAAAAATATATAATATATAAAAAAGTAATGCATAGAGGTAACGAAAAGTAACCATTATGTATTCATAATAAAGATATATGTATAAGTATACAAATAACTAAGTAAATAAAATATATATGAACAAATAATCTTAATAACTAAGAATTAAGGTAAATTAGGTAAAATTATTATTTAAATAAAATAAAACAATATATAATATATAAAGTACTATAAATCAAAAATCATACATAATATGAATATCCCCTATTTACTTAAGGTTCGTTTAAAAATAATTTAATTATAAAATCTAAGTATATAAATAAAACTACAATCGATGGAGAAAAGTCAAAAGCGGAGAAAGGAGTTCGCGTATAAAAGAATATTACTATATACTAATGTATAATAATACAACATAATGTATAGTAAAAATAAATAATAAGAACACACCATATATTAAAATCAATAATAATACTATATGCACACTACATAAGCTCCTATTTCATACTAACCATAAATACCAGTCTATATAATATAATCAATATACCTACATTTCCTTAATATTTATTATTATAATTAACGAATTAGGAGAATAAAGAACCCTAAAAAGAAATTAAGCCTAAACCTTAAAAAATAAGTATTGTATAATAAATTATTATAATAATAAAAATACATGCATAGAGGTACAAAAAGTATACCATTATGTAAATGATAACAAAATTATAAATATACCGTGTAAACCCTATATCATGCAAACTGGACCATAGTAATAAACTATTAACCTTAGTAAATAGAATCATCATATAGGAACACAATAAAACCTTAAAAACTATTTATAATAAATAAGAATTAAGGTAAATAAGGTAAAATTACTATTTAAATAAAATAAAACAATATACAATAAATAAAGTACTATAAATAAAAAATAATACATAATATGAATGTTATAATAATAGTAAAATATAAATAAATAAATAAAACCATAAAAATATTTAATAAAAACACCAAGACGGAAAGGGAAGACAGGAAGGAGACTGAAACGGAAAAAAAAAGGAGGAAACTAGGACGAAAGGGCAGGGATCCAAGATCTACTGATCTTCCAGCCATCGTCTCTGTTGAGATTGATAGGCCTTCTTTCGATTTCAATGGCTTCCGTGAATTTTGAGCAAATTTTGCCACGACCTTGGCCTCCTCAATACATACCTGATGCTTGGTCTTACCCACATGTTCTGCTAACGCTGAAGACTTGGTTCTCCCATGTCTCAGGTCAGCCAGAGGATTAACGAACATGTGGTTGACCTGAGACATGGGAGAACCAAGTCTTCAGCGTTAGTAGAACATGTGGGTAAGACCAAGCATCAGGTCTGTATTGAGGAGGCCAAGGTCGCAGCCAAAGTTGCTCAGTTCCACCATCGTAAATTTAGGGAAGCCATTGAAATCGAAAGAAGGCCTATCAATCTCAACAGAGACGATGGCTGGAAGATCAGTAGATCTTGGATCCCTGCCCTTTCGTCCTAGTTTCCTCCTTTTTTTCCCGTTTCAGTCTCCTTCCTGTCTTCCCTTTCCGTCTTAATCTAGGTGTTTTTATTAAATATTTTTATGGTTTTATTTATTTATTTATATTTTACTATTATTATATCGTATACAGGGTATTCATATTATTTATTATTTTTTATTTATAGTACTTTATATATTATATATTGTTTTATTTTATTACAATATGTATAAATAGTAATTTCACCTAATTTACCTTAATTCATTTTTATTATAAATAGTTAGGATTATTTGTTCATATATATTTATTTTATTTATTAATTTAATAGTTTAATTACTATGTATTTATTTCTAGCAGTGTGACGATATATTGTATAGATTTTTATATTCATTTAGCATATATATATTTTTATTAATACATAATGGTTATTTTTTGTCACTGTTACCTCTATACATTATTTTTATATATTATGTATTTTTATTTATTCATTACTTATATGTATATAAGTATTATTAAGGTAATAGGCTAATTTTTTATGGTATTTATTCACCTAATTCCTTAAATATAATAATAAATATTAAGGAATTGTAGGTATATTGATTATATTATGTATACTAGTATATATTGTTAGTATGAAATATTAACTTATTTAGTATACATATATTATTATTATTTATATATAGTGTGTTCTTATTATTTATTTTTTACTATACATTATTTGTATTATTATACATTATTATATATTAATATTCTATTATTCTTATATATGAACTCTTTTCTCCGCTTATTCATATTAACTATTTTTATTGACTTTTCTCCATTGAATGTAGTTATATTTGTATAATTAAATATTATAATAAAATAATTTTTAAACTAACCTTAAGTAAATATGGGATTTATTTACCTAATTTATCTTTGTTCCATAAGGATAGTAATTAATATTAAGGATAAAGGTGTTTTATATAATTATTTTTATGAATTTAAATAAATAAACTATTAATTTATTTTATTTTTTACCTAGTTTACTTATTCAACTAAGAAATATAAATTATTGGGAATATTAATTAGAATAATAATAATTTAATAGGGTCCTTGGGTCAAAATTAGACATTAATTGGTTTTAACTGTTGGAATCTCTGATCGAACTATTTAAAGCGTTGGACTAGATCTGTCTCCTCAACTTGTCCTGACGATGAACCACACTAGTTGGTTCGAAACGCGTTGGCAAAAGTCTTACCTAATATGATTTACGCAGAAATCTTCTTATAAGCTAAATGAAAGCAGACAGAAATATTCGTCTTATGACAAGGAGTTCTATGTTGTTATACAAGCACTCAAACACTGGAGACACTATTTGTTGGGAAATGAATTTTTGTTGTTTTCAGATAATTCTACAATATAGTATGTAATGCAACAGCATAAGCTGAATCACAAGCATGCCAAGTGGGTGGAATATTTGCAGAGTTTCACTTTTGTGTTCAAGCACATCAGCGGGCAGGCCAACAATGTGGCAAATGCACTGAGTAGGAGAGCTTTACTTCTCTAGGAGAGTATTATACAAGTGTTGGGTTTTGAGCACTTGAAGGATTTATATCAGACGGACACAGATTTTAAAGAAGACTATGAGGCATGTCAGAATCCCTTGTTGAGAGATAACAGTCCATGGTTGGACTACAACTTGCAAGAGAAACTGATGCTTAGAGGAGGACAGCTATGTATTCTTGACTACTCGATGAGAGAAAACATTATTAGGGAGAAGCATAGTGGAGTTCTAGCCGGACATTTTGGCATAGACAAGACACTCGAGCAGCTCAGTCATTTCTACTTTTGGCCAAAAATGCGAAGGGATGTACAATAATTTGTGACCAAATGTAAAGTGTGTCAGTTAGCGAAAGGTCACAGTCAGAACACAGGACTATATACACCATTACCAGTTCCAAGAAGACCATGGGACTCAGTCAACTTGGACTTTGTCTTGGGTCTACCTAAGACATAGCGAGGTTACGACTCGGTGATGGTAGTAGTGGACAGATTCTTGAAGATGGTGCATTTTATCCCTTGCAGAAAAACTAGTGATGCCACTCACGTGGCCCACTTGTTTTTCATAGAGATTTCCAGGCTACATGGGTTGCCTAAGTTCATTCTTTCAGACAGGGATGTGAAGTTTACAAGGCACTTTTGGGATACCCTGTGGAAGAAGATGGATACACAGTTGAGTTACAGCTGCTTATCACCCGCAAACCGATGGACAAATAGAGGTGGTAAATATGAGTCTAGGAAACCTATTACGAAGCTTGATTGGTGAGAATTCGTGGATGTGGGATCGAGTGCTTGCTCATGCAGAGTTCGCTTATAATGACTCGCTTAATCGTAGCACCGGTTACAGTCCATTTCAGATCCTGTACGGCATGCATCCTCACGGAGTGCATGAGCTGTGAGATCTTGGACTGCAAGAAAGGCGAAGAGCAGATGGAGAAGATTTCGCTAACACAATGAGAAATTTGCATGAGCAGGTGAAAATTAAATTGTAGGACAGCAACCAAAAGTATAAATAGCAAGCAGATCTAAAGAGAAGGGAAGTACAGTTCAATGTAGGAGATGAAGTTCTTGCGCATTTGCGCAAGGAACGCTTCCCCAGAGGTGCATACAATAAGCTTAAGTATAAGAAGATAGGCCCCTGCAAAATCCGCCGAAAATTTTCAGCTAATGCCTATGAGATACACCTGCCACCAAGGATAGGCATTTCACCCATCTTTAATGTAGCAGAATTGTTCCCTTACATTGCTAATCCAAAAGAAGAAGAAGACAGAACTACACAGCCTACACGGAATACCCAGGATGGAGGAGAAACTTGGATGAGACATATGCCTTACGTTCAGCCTCTCGAGATCGAGAGCATTCTCGATACTCAAGTGGCCAAACGAACTCAGGGAGAGGAGTATCTGCAATACTTGGTCAAGTGGAAGAACCATCCTATTGAGGATAGTTCGTGGCTTGATGCCAAGCAGATTGAGCAGACAGGTTCTTCAGTCGAGAAGCTCATGGACCGGAGCCATGATTTCTTTTTGCCTCGGGAGCCTGATGCAGGAGCATCCAGCTAATGCACCATGACCGGGTGTTGGTCTCTCCTAGGTTGGAGGGTTGAGTTAACATATTGTTTGTCTTATATGTTTAGTTTGTCAGAGTAGGAGGTTGGATTTTGTTTTTATCTTAATCTCTATATTAGTCAAAGGTAGTTTGGTCAGTTAGGGTTATTTACTTGTCTGTCTTTAATAAACAGTAGATTAATAATTGTCCTATCATTTTAAGAGAAAAAGACAAATGTGTCTAAATGTAAAATATTGCCAAATAGATAGAACCGAATACTTAATAGTTATGTAACTATAAGGTCTACAACTGAAAATAACTACACAGTTACATTAACTATGGACAAAGCATATAAATGTAACAATGAAAATCATGGACAAGTTTCAGCATTTTTGGATACAAATAATAAAAGAGACAGAGCACAAATTTAACTATTATCCATCTGTATTATCGTCTACATGCTGCGCAATTATGTTTTTATATAGTGTTTAATCCAATTCAAAAATAACAAGCAGGGTGCAAGCCTAAAACTTTATGGTGTTTTCCTCTCTTAAAATAAAATAGAGTACTGTAGATCGCACGTCATTTCCATGACCAGAACGAACAAGCACGCAATAAAGCTTGGCCAAGAGAAGGTCCATACAACGAAACAATTGAACAAAGAAAACAGAGTCTAGGCACCGGTTGAATAAACCAAGACAAGTAATTCATTACGAACTATCTTACACCATTTTCATTCCTTCTTAAACAAAAAAGAGTCAGATATAATATGTATAACTGTTATTAAATATGAGTCCAGTGTTACATTGTCCAAACGAATGGAGTAAACAGCGACCGTGAGACAGGGAAAACCCTAGTCAAGGGTTTGACATTGTGAAACCCTCGAGCCTAACTAAAGAGCCAGAGCATAATGAAATACAAACTAGAATTTGTAAACAGAAGTATGCCCAGGTCATGAAACGACTCAAATCATAAGCAGCAACCGAATAGTGAGGAGCAACCATAGAACTACAAACCCTAACTACAATTCGACAAAATTGTGGTGACAGAGCCTACCGTCAAAGCATTGTAGGGTTTGAAAACCAAATCGCTGAAATCATCCATGCCCAAGGTCGAACCCTCGACCTGTGAACCAAAACAAGCCAAAGTTAAACACACCACACTTAATTGTGGACGAACAGTGATATAATACAAATAAGGTAAGAATATAACTTACTTGGGAGTGCGATAGAGCAAAAACCCTCATGCAATAGAGCCACAAAAAATAAGAGAAGCCTGAGACAAGAGGAGTGGACACTGATTAGTTCCTAAACCAGAAGAGGGCAGAGATAAAACAAGGAGAGACAAATTACCTGAAGAAATATCTGAGTGAGTCATTGTGTCTGAAACCTATGCACACAGGAACTGTAATACAAAACGATTTTAGCAGCAGAGCAGTATCAAGAAACATAGCCAACAGTAGGAAAGAACAGTTGGAAGCCCGACAAGCAAAACCAGAAATCGATTCCAAATACCAGTAGATGTAATAACACACTGTGCAGAAGAAAACAAGCAAAGTAACCTCCAGAGTTCAAAATAGGTTCATACATCAAGGAACATAGTTGCCACAACAACATAGGCGAGTCCATGAAACCATATACATTCGCAGCCAGGACCAGAACAGTGCATTTCCATAGAAACTAGGACCGGAACAGAGCATTTCCAAGAAACCCTTGCAGAGCTCCCACAACAGAGTGAAATACCGAAAAATGACCAGAATGCCAAAGGGTTTTGCGTAAAGAACAAGTGGGAAATGAGGACCGAGGCAGGAGTACAGGTCAGATTCATATCTATGAGCCTTATTAGATTATTGCAACCACCAACATAAATATCCAGTAATTCATATCCATAATCAAGAGCCAAATCATCAACCAAATCCGCACTTATCATTAGCACCGGAGAGCCCTATATTAAGTTATACTTTGGAGTGTGGGCTAGGCCCCATCACTTCATTATCATAAAAACCAACCTATGTCCATCTTAACTCCACATCTACCACTCTTAGAGGGATGAAATCTATTTATCCCTCTGAGCACTTTGTAGACTCAGAATTAAGTTGGATTTAAGATGATAGAATTTCCCCTTTAAATAGTCTATGCTCACATGAATACCATGGTATTACCATGGGTTATCATAAACCTAGAGCTTAAAAATTACTAGTAGTAATTTATAAAATTAATAATTAATTTTTATTTTATTTTTTATTTTAACAAAGTTGAAATGTTTAACATACATTAAATTACAACATTCATTTTTACTCTTAATCCACCAAGCCCCGAGACTGATCAAATATTTTTTCACTCTATGCTAGTTTGCATATCACTATATTTGATCCCTCTTAGGGCTTAATAGATCCAGAGTAAAGATGGATCTATGTTGGTTTAATTCCCCCCTTTAAATAGGCCACATTCCACATGAATACCATGGGTCAATACCATGTGCCATTTTTATTTTTATTAATACTAATATTAGGGTTAATAATTTTTTTTTTTTGCATGGTATTAATAATAATCTAGCCCATGGTATTTGGCCCATATTTTGCCCATAGGTTTCACCTAAATATAACGCATTTTTTGACTGTTCGTAAATATAAGGTGAATTATGGAGTAAATATAAAAAAATGTTTTATTTATTTACCATACCTCTCATTTATTTATATTTTTATTAATTTACCATATCTCTTTTTATATGATTCACTTAAATAAAACCTCTTTTTTGAGTCTTCATAAATAGAAAGAGGGTTATGGACTGAATATAAAAAGAGGTTTTATTTATTTACCATACCTCCACTTTATTTATATTTTTATTTGTTCACACCCTTGCATGTATATAAGGTGACTTATGGAGTAAATATAAAAAATGTTTTATTTATTTACCATACCTCATTTATTTAATTTTTATTAATTTTACCATACCTCTTTTATAAATATGGTATTTGGCCCATAGGATTCACTTAAATAAAACCTATTCTTGAAAATTAGGGCTAATGGAATGTTGTAACTCCTAATTTCAAGGGCTAAATTTACCTTTTCTACCCTCTCCCTTAAAATAAGGTGGGCTAACCTCCATACCTAATTTTTTTATAGAATAAATTTCAGGGGATTTGTAAAAATGTACTATGATACAAAATATTCGCCCATTAAAAATTTAAAACCCCTTAATTTCGCCTTCGCCCCTAAAATTTTCCATGTAAGGGATTGATTGGTGAGCGCATACCTTCGTTTTGGTTCCGCAGGCAAAAGAACCCAAAATACAGTAAGTATTGGGCGTAGAACGCATTTGGATTCATAATCCGTACTTCAAATCTGTTAGATGACGGTTTTGAATGCTATTGGGTCCGAAGAACCCAAATCGCATCAACCCAATGCATTGACCTGTTGAATCGCCAAATGCCATTTACATAGAGAAATTACACTAAAACCCTTAGCGTATCCATTGAGCGGACTTGAAATAATATAAGCATTGCTTTTGGGCCTCATTGTGTTCGATACATAAATTGTGTTGCATCAAAGGAAGGGAAAGGACTTGGGAAGTCGAGAGATTCCGATATCACAACCCAACCGAACCTGAAACAGTATAGGGGTGATTAGATAGCCTATCGGATCCAAAAGGGGCTATCGCATCGGAGGTTTGAAGAGGAGGCGTCATATATATATTTAAGTCGCCATATGGAGATCACCGATAGCGATTAATGTTATCGCATCGGACCTCCACCAAGAGCCACCGCTGATATTTGTGGTCCGTTGGGATCCAATTGTAGATATTGCGATTCGATCTAAGCCGTCCGATCGGCCAGATCCGGATTTGCGGAATATACATATATAATCGCTTTTAAAGGGGAAAAGCATTGTTTTGGCATTTTGCAAGGGTTTCTGGTCCAAAAAGGGATAAGCATTGTTTAAAGCCTTTTCAAAGGCTTTGGGTTCCGAAAGGGAAAAAGGTGTAGTTTCAATCCAAAGGGGTGTTCGGCGGGGTGACTGTTGGGTTTTATATATCCAACTGTGGATTAATTAAATCCATAGTTTCCACTACATCATTTTTGGTATCAGAGCTAGCTTAACTCTTTGAAAAGATTGTTTTGGGAAATTGAATTTTAATTTCAGCAAATGTATAATTGCCCTGAAGTGAGTTTGATGAAGATGAGGATCACACTACAAACGATGCTAAGATTAGAATGAGAAGCAGAGAATTCCAGAGAAGGTCTGGTAAGAATGTTTAAATTGATAATTTTGCAGAGATGTATTTGAATGTCTAAAGAATAGCAGGGAATTGATATTTCAAAGGAGGAAGTGTTTTCCTTTTAGGAAAAGTGTATTGCATGACTGATTTGATTGAGGTAAAAGGTTTAGAAGTTAAAGCTGAACAGAAGAGTGGTTTGCTCTAGCATTGAATTCATTTGAACAGTTCGAAGAATCTTATGAAAACTGAGAATGATTGAGGATTGTTTAAAGTATTGTTGAAGGCAATGATATTGATGATTGAAAGAACAGATATTGAGTTTAATAGGCTGAAAGAAGGACCACTACAGGTAATGAATTTTGGAAATTGTAGAGGCAAAACAGGATTTTCTTACAAATGGGTTATCAGAAGGAATTGATAGTATCTGTCATGAATTGGCAAATATAATTAAAACTCAGATCTAACCTTAATTGGTCTTGAAAACTGAAGAGTCCATTATGAAAAATAGAATGGGAAATAATTGTTGGTTGTATGGAGTCCTATTGAATGGAAAGTCTAAATGAAATAGTGAACAGGTGATTCCTTTGACTGATGGAATGGGAATTAACATCTTTGAAGGAAATATTGCAGATTTGACAGGTACTTTGATGTATCTTGAGAAAAGTTTGTGCATGTCAGTGAAATTACTGAAAGGTGGAATCCGTTGTACCAGCATCATAGCATATGAGTTATGTAAAGAAGATAAGTCAAGAAGAATTATCAGATGAGTAAAGGTGACAGTACCCGATAGTAAGCGAATTTATTGAATGAAGAAGGAAGTGAGCAATTAAAGATGTAGAGCCTAAAGCAAGGAGTATTCAAGAGGAGATGAGAACAACTTCCAACTGAGGTTGGGTAGAATTTGTTGAGGCAACTCCACAATTGTGATTGTGGATAGGAGATAACAATTCCAACAAGAGGAGTGTTGGGTAGAATTGTTAGTCAGTGAAAGGTTCAAGGAAAGAACCAATAGGTGCCAAAAGGCTAAACTCAGGAAAGTTTGGTGAGGCATGAAGGAGACTTGTTACAAGTGAAATGGAAAAAGTTAGTTTCAACTCACTAGTCAACAAGGAAAGTTCACCAGAGGAAGGAAAGGAATTGACTATTGATAGTTATGACAGGGGTACAGAGGAAAGTCAAAGACATAGGGAAAAGAGTGTTGAAGCAGTTGGAATCAAAGGAATGAGTAAAGAAGAAAGGGACATAGAGTTGGCTGGGATGAAGGCAGAACCCAATCATTTGGAGAAGTTGGTATTGAAAGGAATTAGAGAAAAATGGAAATAAGGATTTTATGTGGGAAGAAGAGTTAAATTGCCTATAAAAGAATTGTTTGTTGAGAAATTAATGCTTCGAACGGTTGAGAATGAAGAAATAGAATACATCCATGAACCAGAGAAAGGATCTCTCCTTGGGGAAGGAGACAGTGATGACAGTACAGAAGAACTGATCTATGCATATCAGAATGAGAGGAATGTGTTGACAACATCCTCACAGACAAGAGGATCTCATATTTTTGGGATTAATTATTTCTGTGAATGTAAAATTGTAGGTATGCAACCTAAAGAATTTGAACCTGTGTATGAAAAGGTGAAAGGAGCAAAGGCAAGACAAACAAGAAAGGAGATGCATAAGGACTTTCAAGACGTCAATCGGTGGAGGAAATTAAAAGGTATGGCTGAATGTTTATGTCTTCTTTTAGTGGAAACTTATTGGATCATATTTGAAGGAATTTTAGCATGGATATAAGACCAATGGGAAATGGAAACAGGGAAGGAAACAAATGCATTTTAGACTTGTGGAATGGAGAGAAAGAAAGCTGACACAGAGAACTTAGCTAAAGAAGTTAAGCCAAAGAAATATTTGAAAGATCAAAATCTTATCAGAGAAGAGGAAGAGGCATTGTTGTCTTATTTGGACAAACTGAGTGTTGGAAGAAATTGTGTAGAACAGGAAGGTATTGTACAAACTTATGATGGAGTTTCCAAGCATAGTCAAGAAGTTGTAGTCCCAGAAGTTTTCTTTGATGAGGAAGACATCAGATATGTTGAGGAAGAATTTCTCAATAATTTAGTGAACTAACAAAATAGTTCAGGGAAGCATGAGGAGTTGTTCATTAAGGCTTCGAATGAAGAGAAACATTTTTGAAACTGACATGTTGTGTATGTTTTCAGGGTTGACAGGTGATGAAAAGCAATTGGACAATGTGCTTATGCATGTTGATGAAGTGAGATTACTGGAAGAAATGGCTGAAACAAAAAGATATTTTGAGCATGTATTTAATAATTTTGAGAATGATGGTATCGACAGGGAAATTGTCATGATTAAAGGAGTTGAAGATAAACAAATGAAAGTTTGTGATGATAACCATAATGAAGTATTTTCAGTAGAAAACCAAAACGAAAATATTATTGAAACTGTGGAGGAATGCATGATGATGTTGGTAAATGTAGAAGTTCAGGAATTCTGTGATTTTAAAGTGAATTATTTTATTGAATCTGTAAACCATGAAGCAGCTCTAGAAAAACCAGAATTTTGTTTCTACTGTAGGAGAAGATACCATAACATAATTTTGTTGCAATGGTATAAGTATAGAGGATGCAAAGATACTTCATAATGATATGCTCCAAGAAATCCTAGCTATTGAATTACTGAATTATTATCTCATGATAGAACAATAAATATTGTATAGTGTAGAGGAAAGTATCGAAAAGAGAATTGATGACAGTTTCATAACTTTTGCAAAAGGAAAATATAAAAAGTTGATGGCAGAATCACCTATGAAGACTGGAACCCATAGTTATTTTGAATCTGACAATTGTAATGGAAAATATGTCTTATATAGGAAAGAGGAGTCATATACAAATGACATGCTTATTGAATATGAAGGAATTGACATTTTGCTGGAAAAGTTATTAGATAAATCTGATAACATAGGGGAAAAGATTATTTTTGATAATAATGGAAGGGGAGTTGTAGAATACAAACAACAATTTGTAAATGGCAGAGGCAAGGAAGGTTTGGACAAAAATCTTATAATTTATATCACAAAGGAGAATGTACAGCAGACAGATGTCAGTAGAGTTCAGTTAAAGACAAATGGTAGGAAGGAAATTGAGAAATTGTGTCAGATGAGAAGATGGATGGCAAGAAGGAGAAATTAACCACGGGAATTTGTATCAGCGAGAACAGAGGACAACAGCAAAATAAGATTTGGAAATCTAGGAAAACAAAAGTGACAGTGGCAAAATAATTGAATCAGTAGCATGATGGAAGTGATGACCAGTTACAAAGTAAAGTATGGGATTCTAGATGGACAGCAGAAGAAACACATGACCAGGAGGTCATGGAAACTTTCAACTTTGGGAGTCTGATGCAGGAGCATTCAGGCCTAGTCAGCAAAGTGATAGCATGGTCACATGTTGTGACTAACAAGGGGTTGGAAGACAATAGTTTACTTAATTTTATTTATTTAAATATATGAGAGTGTCTATTTATTGGAAAATATGAGAAAAGGGTTTATGCCGCTGATTGATCCTCCCTGTGTGGAGATAGGCCAAACAGTTAAATTTATTTGGCTAGAATAGAATATGAGGAATTTTAAAAGCTTGATTTAGCGTTCATTTAGAAAAGAGTGGGTTTGAAAAGACTTTTTAGGAGAGGTTGAGAGATTTCTGGTTTTGAACCAAAATTGGTTCATGAATCCATTTATTTGTATAAATTGTGTCTTCTTGTATAATTTAGGGATGGAGAGAACAAGACAGAGAGAGGATTCAGGAGCATCTGAAAGCCTATAGGTAGCGTAGGAGAAGAAGGCCACAAACTAGAATAATCAGGCTGAGAGGGCAGAGAGCCTCAAAATTGTATTTATGTGTTTATGTGTGTACATACAGAGGAAGGAATGACTTTGTATTGTTTATTGGAAATAAAAACAGTGTTGAGTGCATAGTTGTTGTGGGATAAACTCCCCTAGGGTCTTGGGTGAATACCCTAGCAGACTGAAGATTATATATGCAAATAAACACACATTCCAAGCAATCATAATGCTACTACTATAAGCAAACTCTACGACAAGGGGCGTACCTGAGGTCCTACGTTTGAGAAGAGCCTCCAAGGGTCCAAACCCTTCTTTGAGTTCCTTTGCTCCTTTGACCTGCAAAACCAACAATTCAAGAAAGTGCAGCAGTATATGGACTAAACTTCATAAAGAAACCAACTTCATATTATAAGGAAAGGTAGTTAGTTATGCACTTAAACAACCGATCACATATGAATCATAACATGAAGAAGATCTATATCAGGAACAAAGACATTTGTTTCTTTTATTATAGACAAAGAAAGTATAGAAAAGGAACAATTTCACATGAGTTGTCCTTTCGCAGGCTCCAAGTGGAACCATCTCCCGGATTCGTCCAATCTCAAGCCTTTAAAAAACTCCTTCCATGACTTACTCCATGATCTCTCAAGTAGTATGAAATCATCAACACACACAAGGAAACAAGGGTTTCCTGTAGGATGGGGGAAATGCAGGAGGCACAAGGATCTTCAGACCTGGTCAAGGAAATCTCAGCATAGCAATCTTTCTCTCTCTTCTCTCCTCCCTTTGGCCTTCCCATAGAAGCCATTTTATACTTCTCCCAAAGTAGTTTTTTAGTTGGGAATTCGTTGGGAATAATTGGGCCACGGGCACTAACAAGTGATCAACAGGTAAAACCCGTGATCTCCGCCCGAAATTAAGGAGATTTTTATTTTTTAAGTGTTTTTATACATATACGCGGGTTGGGTATACACAGACCCGCGTATACACGTGTTTAGCTCAGGGCAATGTCGCGTATAGGGAAAAAACACTGCTTTTTTAGATTTGGGACCAGATTTGGCAGGAGGGGTTGCCCTAGGCCATGAATGCAGCTTCACAAACCTCAAGAGTGAGATTTGGAGCTATAACAGATGCCCCCTAATATATGAGGTCAGAAGGGGTACATGATGGCCGAAATGTATTAAGCAAGTTCATGGAAAGGAAATCTGTCGAAGACTGAGAAGGAATGCACCAAAATTCAGCCTGCCAAGCCACAAAAGGAGATCAGAAAGAAACACTATCTGAGGCGGGCATACCCATGCTCAGAGAAAATACAACATGTCTGCATATCAAGTACAACCAGATCCACCAAGTATACAAGTATAAATGACTGGAAAATACGTAATGGATCATCTGATCATGATTGAACAAGTACATGTTTGAATGTCACATATAAGAATGTCAATGATGCTGAAAGATGAAGCGGATCACTGATATCAAAGACTGATCCCAAAAAGTACCAAATGAACATGATGGAATAAGATGGTACTACACTGCAAACTCAGGTGCCAGCATATAAAATGTCGCCATGAATGACTGTAACATATAAGGTGAAGTGGTATCTACTCGCAGCAACAGGAGCAACTGTCAAGTGAACCAACGAATGCTGATACAACTTGAGGTCTTCACCGACCACTGTGGTACATTTCTACAGCATGGGAATAAATGATCTGAAGTCAACCATGTGAGAAATCGTTTGATTACTGGTCATTCATGTATACCGTTAACAAACGCAAGAATACTCACCGATAATGATAATGAGCGTCAAGGTACCCAGTACAATCCAACAAGTGTGAATAAATGAGCTGAAGTCGAACACCTGTAAGAATCTATCGATCAGGAGACAATGATGGTTTCCCACTGTCGATAGCGAAGGATCTACCACTAATGACTGCAAACCACAAGGTACTGCCAAATGAACTCTAGATCTTTGCCCTAGAGCAATGAGTCGAAGTTGATAGAGAAAGATCTGCTAGAAGGAAGGCATTAAGGCATCCTCCATCAATCTAGCGCGAGTTTAACCCGTAGGCCAATAATGTGGAAGGAATCAGACGAAAAAGATGTAGTAACCCAACCGAAGTATGTTTCCGGCGTACACAAGATGTGGCTAGCGCACGACAGAGACCCTCTGAACCAACCAATAATGAAAGCTGACCTGGAGGCAAGGTATCCACCAATAGGGTCAAATGGAAACCAAGGTACTGCATGAATCCCAATGTGTGATAATGTAAGCTAATGTCGAACACAAGGGAAACCACTCAGTCAAAGAACCATGATACTGATCGATGTTGAGCACAAGGTGACCTATCAATAATGAAAATAGGGCCAGGGTGCAGCTCTAGGCCTGTCCTCAGAGCAAGATATCGTCGTCGATAAGGACAAGACCCACTAGCAAGAAGTCAATGGAGACCTTCTCAAACTGGCACGAGTAAAGGACCAATATAACTGATGTGATGATAGACATAGTACTGACAACCAGGGATGACCGACTGAAAATAAGTCAAGAGACACCGCAGAGAGGTCGACTCAGGCTAACTTCCCTTGAACAAAAGCATGACTCAATGTGACTATGTGGCAACATATGATGACTCTGTATAAGCTCATTGCACAGGAGGCACAAACGAACCCTCCATATGATTGGAAGAGATAACCAATCGGGGGAGAACTGACTCAATAACAAGGTTAAGGCATACCTAAGTCAAACTAAATCCCTCCCAAGCGGAGGAGACTTTGTTTCGAGTGCTTTGTTCAAGGGCGACACAACTGACTCTAGCTGCCAACAATAAATGGAAATATTGTCCCTTTCCCGCTCTTTTTTGGAATATATAATTTTTTTGGTCTTTTTCTTTAAAGCTAGAAAAAGAATAAAAGAATGCTATAGTATAGTGGAAACAACGAGTGTCAGCGAAGTAGATGATCTAGTTTCTGGGATTGGAACATTCCTATGCTCAATGCAGGGAGGCGAAAACTGGCCAGAGACACTCAAAGGTGTGTTCCTTCCATGGGTCAGGGTGTGTCAAGCTGCAGAGGTCAAGGGTATGCAAGTTTGATTTTGCAGTCGTCATGGTCAAAAGTTGGCTTAAACACAAGTCCAAGTGAAGCCAGCTTAAGGCCAAAAGGTGCAGATAGTCAAAATGCAATGCAGTAGTACAACTCAACACAAAGGAGCCTCTAGGGTATAAGGCTAGAACGAAATGAAGAAGCAAAGAGGAATGAGTCTTCATCGTATAAGTCATGGCGGGACTACAGAGGACTCGCGAGCCTACTCAAATTGGATCAACATGGGCAACAAATGTCAGTGAGGTGCTAACTAGGATGCCCATGTAAAGGATGGCTCTACCATCGTGTCATGATTTAAAGAATTGGCGAGTGAAGATGGTTTGCAAACCATAACACGATGGGATCGACCCTATGGCAAGTGTATCGACAAATGGAGGTTAGTATGCATGATGCAACGGAAAAAATGGCTTCCCTAACCTATATGCCAATGAGAAAACAATACCTTCCATGACGGGTCAGCAGTCATGGAACCGTCTCGAAACTGTCGAAAACGTCCAAAATGTCCTGAAAATCAAACCATTCTCGACATTCCAAGCTCCCAAGTTAAAAGTTACATGAGACTCAATTTTTGAAAAAAATTGACATTTTCAAAACTTATAAAAAGGATTTTTGACTCACCATTTTCACCATTTGAGTTTGAGAGCAAAGAATTGGAGCAAAAGGAGCTAACTTCCCATACACCAAATTCAACCGTTCAAATTCCTCAAAAATCTCCAGGTAACCCTCATTCTTAACTTGTAATTGATTGTGATTGTTTTTAGAAGTTTTAATTAATGTTTTACCATTGAGTTTTTTGCCGAAGTTTTCTCCACAACATATACGCAGGTTGGTAATTTGCAACCCGTGTACACGCGGGCCCTACACGCGACTGTGTGTAAAGGGGACCCGCGTATACGCCGCAGACATTTCAAACATAAAAACTAACGGTTGAAAATGATTTTTCCTTCAGAATGACAATCACCTGGCGAGAAAGAGAGCATACCGCAGTAGATGAAGAAGTTATGAATATTCCAGAGGCTTTGGATGCATTACGGGGATGCGGTTTGCTTAAGTTCTTTAAATTACCAAATATGAAAGCAAACACACGTCTGCTCGAGATGCTTCTTGAGTACTGGAACATCGAAGAGGATGCTTTTATGATCGACCAGATGCCACTCAGGATAGAAGTGGAAGATATCTATTTCATTACAGGCCTTTCCCAAAGGGGAGAGGTAGTACATTCCCAGGGGAGAACACAGAGCAGTCTCTCCATAGAGGACTGCGTACAGATTTATTGCCCGGGACATCCGAAAAAAGTCGGAAGTCAGATTTCCATCACACATGTGGCGAGTCTACCACTGAGAATAATCTTGTTCATCATAGCTCGAGTGAACGAATCTATTTCCCTGCATCAAGTATCATGGGTCAACATGAGCGTGGCGGTTGACTATCTGACCACAGTGTTTAATTGGTGTACTCCTCTTTTGGCTAGCAAGAAAAGCCAACTCACTTCTATCAAGAGAGGATAGACCAAAAACTTTGGTTATGGGACTATTCTGTGCTCTTTCTTCTTCGAGAGAGTCCCTGCACTTCGTCCCAGAGTACCAGTTTCAATCAGCGCCCCTCGGGATCCTCGAATGGGCAGGTGGGATGACCTGATGAAAAGTCTGGGAGGTGGGGAGGTCCCACGGACTGCTTTCGACGATGATTTCTTTTCCTTGTGGGATCAGCAAATTATCGCCATTGATGACTACCCCTATGTCGGGTTGGATTTCTGAGGAGATCCCGATCTAGCATTACCACCGACCGCAACATGGGGCGACATTGGTAAGTGATTTTTGATTTTATGATTTTTTTTTTATTTTTCAAATATAATAATGAACTTTGAAAATATTTTTGATAGGACTCAAATGACTAATATAATGATCATGTTCCAGGTATTGGGCCTATACGACCAGATGAGTTCCCACAGCACAAGCGTCGCGGCCAAGGGGCCGAAGAGGCGGCTGCAGCCACGGAATGAACCCTACACACAGTTCAGCGGCATTTGGTGAGGCTAACCCACCGAGTACCGATGGTGGCGGTAGAGGACCTTCCTATAGAGATGCAGCGTCATGTGGTTGGCATGCCACGTGACTGGGTCTGCACTTTTAGGCGTGTAGCCAATGCAGTAGTTGCCTACTTAGTCGCTCATCCTAAGCCGGGGAATTAGACATAGGTGACATGATTATGGGCATTTGAGTCCCAATTTTGTATATTTTTTAACAGACTTATGTACACTCGAGACGCTTTATGATATATATATATATATACAGTTTGACTTTTTGATGCTTAATGTATTGTGATGAATAATTGATGTGCCAGTCTAATGCTTGATTAGCGATAGAATCAGCTAACCAATTATGAGATCTTGGAATATGAAAATAATTAATATAATTAAATGATCTTTGCAACAACCTCACCCTTAAATACCGGCGATATAAACATGGATCCTTGACCCGATAAATGTTATTTAATTGTGACACTATCATTTGTGAATCAAGATAAACTACCAACGAGTCGATTTCGTGCGAAATTGCCTCAGATAGCAAATTAATGACGGCAGTATACTCAGCCATATTGTTTGAAGCAGGACTGATGCATACTCCCCTTGATACCATCAATTGACCAGTTGGATAATACAGTACCCAAGCTGCGGAAGCGAGATTCTGAGTGTGTCGACTAGCACCATCGGCGAATCCAAAATAGACCAAGTCATCTATCAACACTTGCCAAAGCAGACCAAAAAGTGTTGATATCACAAACTCTCAACAAAATATGTACAAATATACATAATGTATAAAGAAGCCATTTCCTAGCTACTACTTAAGCAAAGTACTTCTTAAGGTAGAGCCCATTTCGAGGTTCCACCAATTTGTTTCCTTCGAAATCGATTAACTCATATGACCCTTTTGTTAAAACTCATTTAATTATGAAGGGACCATACTACATAGGTTTGAATTTGCCTGCCCCCAAGGTGTCCTTATCTTGGTCATAGACCAAGACAAGGTCACCTTCAGAAAAGACATGAGGACAGATAGCTTTATCATACTGGGTTTTAACCCTTTTCTTATGAGCCTCATTTACTGTGGCTGCATCTCGACGCTGCTCATCGAGATGTTCCAAGTGAAGGAGGCACTCTTCAAGACAAGAGATCTCTAGAAGGAGCTCAATAGCTAACTTAAGAGATGGAATTTCACATTCAATAGGAAAGATAGATTTCAACCCATAAACTAACTGAAAATGTGTAAAACCTGTAGTAGTCTTGACGGAGGTTCCGTATGCCCATAAAGTCGGATACAACATAAGATGCCAATTGGATCAATTTTTATCAATTGTCCTTTGCAGGATCGTCTTAAGAGTTTTGTTTACTGCCTCGACTTGTCCATTGGCCTGAGGATAGTAAGGAGACAAATGTTCCTGCCAGAAACCTAGCTTGAGAGCCAATTCAGACATTAGTTGATTCTAGAAATGACTGCCATGGTCAGTGACAATCTCTCTTGGGATACTAAACCTTGAGATAATCTGATTAAAAAGGAACAATGTCGTTGTCTCACTATCTTTCTTATAAGTGGGCATGGCCTCGGCCCACTTCGTGAAGTAGTCGATGACCACGATAATATACTTGTGATTCGCTGCTGAAGGCGGATGACAAATCGTAAAATCAATACCCCATTTAGTAAAGGGACCAACAGTGACAACGGGAAAAAGAGGAGCTGGATGTGCGCACATCTTCCATGTATAAACTTGGCACGGGTGACAGCATTTGACCGCTTCAACACAATCTTTGAAGAGTGAAGGCCAAAAATATCCGGCACGCAAGATACGCTGAGTTGTAGCAAGCCCTGATAGATGACCACCACAAGCTTCGATGTGGCAATCATTTAGCACAGACTCTGCCTCCTCTAAGGTTAAACAACGCCGAAGGATTGAATCAACCCCTCGATGATATAATGTATCACCAATAATGACGTAATTTTTAGCGAGGTGACGTAATTTGCGACGTCCATCCTTAGAGAAAGCAGAGGGAAACTTCGAAGTCTAGAGATAAATAATGATATCTCCATACCAAAGGTCGAGTGAAGATATGAAGAATAAATGTTCGTCGAGAAAACTTTCCTCATAAACAATATCCTCTCCACAAGGGAGCTCAGAAATTAGCTCAGCAAAAACCATAGATTTCTTGGACTTAGCGGACAAGAACTCGAGATCAAATTCTTGTAGAATGACAATCCATCGATTATATTTGCCCCCAATCACTCGCCTACTGGGGACAAATTGAAATGGATTGACTGCTGCCAAGAAAAAAGTTTTGCATAGCAAGATATAATGACGGAGTCGTTGGACAGCATGGACAGCTGCCAAGGCCAACTTCTCAACCAGAGAATAGCAAAGTTTAGGACCTATCAAGCCTCGGATCAAGTAATAAATCACATGCTCTATGAGAGCATCGTCTTCCTGAACGAGAACCATACCAATGGGTTATTCTGCTGCAGCGAGATATAAAAGGAAATCCCTACCATAATCCAGTGGACTCAAAAGCAGGGCAGAGACTAATGCCTTTTTCAAACCATCAAACGACCGTTGCGCAAAGTCGTCCCATATAAATGGAACCCCTTTGCAGAGCAAACGCATAAACCCTTTAGTGATCTCGGCATAGTTAGCTATAAACCGTTTTAAGAAATTAGCCTTCCCTTGAAGACTTTGAAGTTGTCGAATGGAGGACGAGGGAGGCAACTGGACTATAGCCTCTACCTTGAAGGGATCAACTCTAATCCCTTCATTTGACACGATGAACCCTAACAACTGATTGGACGTAACCATGAAAACGCATTTGTTCGGATTCAACTGGATTTTATAAAAATGACATCGCTCAAAAACCATTCGAAGGTGACTGGGATGATTAGTTATTTTTCGAGAATGAGCAGCGAGATCGTCCAAGTATGCTTCGATGATATGTTTGATGTCGTGCAAAGCATATGACATGGCCCGCTGGAACGTGGCTCCAGCATTTTTGAGACCAAATGGCATCTTTCTGTATGCAAAGGTACCCTAGGGACATATAAAAGCCATCTTATGTTGATCTTCAGGACAGATAGAAATTTGATTATAACCAGAAAAATCGTCCATGAAGGAAAAAATCTCATTTCCCGTACACTCATCAATAATCTAATCAATGAATGGCGTGGGGTAATTATCTTTCGGACAAGCTTTCTTTAAGTCCCTAAATTCGATGCACACTCGGATTGTTCCTTGCTTTTTATCTACAAGGACCGGATTAGAAACCCAATCAGTAAGAGGAACAGGGTATATAAAACCCGCCTTGAGCAGCTTCTCTACTTTAGCTTTAATGGCTGCCGCTTTCCTAGGATTAACTGATTGAAGCCTTTGACGAACTGGCTTAGTGTTTTGATACGTCTTGATCTCATGCTGAACTATAGAAGGATCAATGCCAGGAATTTCCTCATAAGACCAAGCAAATACATCTCGAAATTCTTTGAAAAGGTCGGTGTAAATTTGCACCGCTTCAGGGGAACATTCAATTCCGCTGAAGAGATTCTCAATCACATTAGGGTCCCTAGAGATGTGTATAGACATCATTTCTGAGATCATCGACATATTATCTTCGGCACGAAAGTGTGCTGGAGCCAAAGGATTCGATATCTTACAAACATCACTAGTGAATAGCTTGGAGAACCTAGCTTCCACTTCCTGCAATGGAGGAAGGAAATATGAACGATGATGTAAGTCTTCCCAAGGTCGATATACACCCATCATCACTTCGAGGATTGCTTCTTCAGAAGGTAAAACCATATCTAAGCAGTCCAAGGCGGAGGTGGAATCAAAGGCCCAAGCCGAGGCCACATAACCCTCATACTCCTCTTTGGAAGAAGGAGCAGAATGGTCGTCTGCAGAGTTAATGATAGACTGACATCTAAGCTCAGCCGCATACATAGAGGGTGCCATTCCAATTACTTTTCCTTCAGCTAATGTGGTCGTAGGTGAAGGCAAGGTCCAAGGGTCCGAAAAATAATGAGTTCGGAAGAACCCTTCTCAAAGAGACTCCTTGGATGATGAAACGACATTGATTCGAGCGATAGAAGAGGGAAACTCAAAGGTACCCATCAATGAGGAATACATCCCAACTCCTAGATTCTCAGTAGGTGGGCGAGGGTTATCCACTAAGGGGATAGTAGAGTCAGAAGTTTCTTGAAGATCAACTGGACAATAATCCAACTTATCCACCTTAACGATTTTCCCTTCATGAGGAAAGAAGATGACATGAAATAGAGTCGAAACAACGGCATCCATCTCGTATACCTAATTCCTTCCTAAGAGGAGATTATAGTCTAGGTTAGCATCTATGACCTCTACTTCAACATTGACGACCTTTCCTCCAACACATATAGGAAAGGTCGGGATAATCCCATGTGGCTTGTGAGAATGCCCATCAAATGCAGTCAGAAGGGTAGGTGAAGGAACAGCCGAAGGAGATCCAATGGCCTTCCAGCAAGACATCGACATGACGCACGTGGAAGATCCCTCATCAATAACAGTGTGAAAAATATTAATCTTTCAGTATGTAGACTTTATCTGGAAAGCCATGTGATGAGGGAGTCGCTTTTTGACATTTAACATGTCAAAAGCGAGCACTAAAGAATTGGTTGGATCAACTGCCCCCATTGCCGAGGGTAAAGCACTTCGCTAAACCGTACACGACTAGAGAACCTCTAAAGTGGACATGGCGCATGGACTCTGGGCCAGATCCTCCACAATGAAATAATTCTGGGTAGCCCTAGTGTTAGGATTGATAGTCGCACGTTTAGTTAAACCTTTCGGTATCTGTGGTATAGTCTCAACAAGGGGTCACTCAATATGAAGGTCGGTATTTCCAGGAGCAGTTTTGTCCTTGGAAGTTTCGGCTTCACCATAATCACGTGACCGAGTAGCCACATGTACATTAGAACCCATCATGAAAACGTTCAATGATTTTTCCCCTTCCTGGCTACCCCCTAAGGAGGCACTAGGATTTGAACTCGCACCAGCAAGCAATTGCTGCCCTTGAGGAAAAGGGTTGGTTAACACAGCTTGAGAACTAGAAGCCCGGTGCTGCCCTAACAAGCATTGAGCATCTTGAATCTTTGGGAAGATATGAGTTAAATGTTCTCCACTACACAAGTTGCATGGAAACTTGACTTTCTTTTTAGACTCATTTCTACCCCCACCAGCATTATTGCCGGATTTATTTGTGTCAGCCTTCCCGCCGGATTTATTTGTGTCAGCCTTCCCATCCTGATTCTTTTTCTTACCTCGTCCTTTATTTTTCCCATTGGAGTTTTGATTTCCTTTGGGGTTATCAGATTGGATGGCATTAATCGAAGAGGGTTGGGAAGATGAAGTAGTAGACGATGTGACTTGGTTGTTTGAAGCAATTTGCAATGACAACTATTGCAATTGGCTCAACAAGTTCACCCGCATTCATGTCTACCGATCCAACGATACCATCCCCATGGGGACCTGGCTTTGACTTAGCTATGTCAACATTTGACCCAAGGGCATTTGGCAAGTATTTTTGTAGGATCTCAGACTGGGAGTAGATCAATTCTAATTGTTGGGCCCTAAAAATAGCTTGCTCCTCGGAGTAAAATATGAACATCGAGACATCCTTAGAGATCTCAGGTTGTAAAGATTTCAAAAACCAATCGAGACGGTACTCTAGAGGGATTTTAGCTTTCATGAGCCTCTTTCTCCGTCTCCATTCCTGAATATGGTTAGAAATGTGAGTTGCCATGTCCTGACGAAAATTAGCCAGAAGTTCAGTTCCGGCGTCATAACGGACAAGCAACTGGAAATGATTTAAGAAAATATTCGTTAAGTCGGAAAAAGATGTAAAGCTACCCCCTGGCAACTCTATATACCAGTTGGCCGCATTACCAGTCAAGGTGCGCTGGAAAAGTCTCAACCTAACTGAATCATCAATAAGGGAGTTCAATGAGCACCACAAATGGAATGTGGTCACATGGTCGCCCGGGTCTTCACCGTTCTTCCCTTCAAATTTTGGAATGTCTGAAGGAAGTTTGGTTGGGGCCGAAGGCTAGGCTGGATTATATTTGATTGGATCATTTGTTAACTTTGTGAGGTCTGGCAAGTTCAAAATTGCTAGAAACGGAAGCCTAGGCGGACCTTGGGCGTTCCACCCAGGTTGAGCAGAACTCCCAAAGTTCTGAAAAGATGGGCCTGGATTTTGGAAGGTACCAGGCTGCCCGAAGTAACCTATAGACCCGGCTGAACCAAAAGGCATGCCTTGTGATCCAGCATAACTCGGAGTTTGACCAACTCCGGCCGCAAAACCTCCATAATCGGCGAAGCTTCCTCCTAAAGGACTATAAGGAGCAGACAGCCCCTAATAAGGATCCCAAGCAGAGGCTAGGGGAGGAATACTTCAGAATGAACTAACCATGGAGTATTGCCTATTCCCTTGCTGGCCGAGAAACGAATTCCCAGTTCCCATACTACTAACCGCAGGGTTAGCCCAACCTTGAAAAGGATTGCTACCTTGTCCTAAAGAAGAGAAAGGCATAGATCCAATTGTCGGGTTGGAATGTGGTATATGACCACTTCCAAAAGGAAAACCTTGGAATGAAGCCAATCCACTCATCATGGATGTGGCGGCACTAAACGGAACTGACGGAATACCCTGTTTGGGTGCCAAATGGGAAAAATCCAGAACTAAAAGCATTGGTTTGGGAGTTTCCACTCATAGAAGGAATGGAGGTAGTCCCAACTAAAGACGTGCTAGCAAAAGACCCGAACAAAGAAGCGGAGGGGATGGAAATAGTTCCTCCCCCTTGTATAGATATTGGAGTCTGCACAGTCGTAGCACTTGTAATAGAAGCCATGCTTCCAGTAGTGGTCATCGATGGTAAGTGCGTTATGTGACCTAGACTTGACGGTCGATGCGTTGGAGACCCAATGTATTGTAACACTTCCAGATGACTAGGAGGTAGGGGAGAATTCGGAGCCGCTAACGACTCTGAGAGTTCTTCTACCTCTACGTTATCTTGCGTCCTAAAGAGAACTAGAGAAAGTACAGGAGTACTTCTCCCTTGTCCTGTGGAAGTACCAGGTCTATCTTGAGCACTGATGCCCCTGAGGGGAGGATCAATCCCCAATGCGTCAGTTGTCGCGGGACGAAACCCACCGGCATTATTACCTATGCGCCTTCTAGGTGAAGGCTCTGAACTTGGTGGTGAAAGAGCACGAAGTCTTCGAGACCGTCTAGGTGATCGGTCAGCCACTTTGAATTTTTTGTTAAGATCTAACTAAAGACTCAAAAAATTGAAAGCTAGGCAAACTAGGAGCACAGAGCACACACTATAAAGTCCCTAAAGATAACAACCAGTTAAACAACTTTCAAGTATTTCCGCTCCGGGTGATTAGGACCAGACACCAAAATATGAGAAAGTGAAATAAGGGACCTTCTGAAGATAGTCTGGGATAATGACGGCCCAATCCTATCAGCGAAGGTAACAGAGGAAGTTACACTGACCTCCTAACAACAGCCTGCGCCGGTGCAAGCCCACAAGCTTCACAAGGGTGCCCTCCAGTAGTACCGTTGAGAGTGATACAATGTCGACCTCAGGTGCCATGGGATTCCCCTCCGCAGCCACCTGTGTGGATCCCTAGGAGTAGCAACTAAGGTTACCAACTCGTATCAGAAGCCAGGCAGAACAGTCGCGAGGTAAGTTCGGACAAGTAGGAGAGGGGGTATCTCTCTTCCCTGTCTTTACAGACCCTCATGCTTAACTCCCAGATCTGGAGCTTTCCTGGTCTTCCTAACGCTATTGGATTTTCACTCACTATTCAGACTCCTATGTTTGACAGTTTAAAATGGCCTTGGAGAGTTAACTCTCCACACAGCTAATCCAAGGCCCTAAAATATCCTAAAACTTGTTGATGTATCTAACTGACAAATATAAAGTTCTAGTATATTTTAAATTAGCGCTTAATTTTAATGGGTTGTTATTTAAGTCAAGGGATGATGGAAGTGAAACTGGTGGTGTTATGACGCAAAAGAAATTAATAAAACCAAACTACATGCACATGCACTTGTTTTTCGTTTTTTTGATGAAGAGCAATTTCTACAGGGTTCAGAGGAACTTCAAATAAAAGTAAAAATTTTTCTTTTCTTTTCAAACTTCACACTCACAAAATCTAACAAAACTATAAATTCCTAGAAAGATGCACAAACTAATCCTAATGTAACAAATACATGCCAATGCAAGATTCAAAAACTACTCTTAAATCAAAAGATGAAAGTTTCTTGTTTATCGATTTTAGATTTGCCACATAAATGTCTAGATGGAATATAAGTTTTTGTTTCTTATTTCGTCTAAGCACTAAAAGCAAGATGAAGACAAACAAATAGGCACTTTCACTCAACAAAAAAGGAAAACTCAATCAAAACAAAGTTCAAGAAAGCAAAACAAAGTTTCAAGAAATTTCCTTCAAAAGCAACTCAAAAACAACTTTTCAAACATGCTCTAACAAGACTGAAACTTGATGACCGAAAAATAGGCAATGAAGCACTTTGCGAGCTTACGACACAAAACAAGTGGGAACTCAACAAAACAAAGGTGCTTTGAAATGCTTTTATCAATCAACAAGCAGCGAGGTGATCTTGGCAAAGGAAACCAAAAGATTGAAAAGACAACTTTCAAGAAAACGTGAACAAATGACTTTCAGAAAGCAAGAAAAGTAGATGCTCATAAAACTAGTTCAAACATGCAAACCAAAAAGTCATTAAAACAAAACTCAACACAAATATTGAAATCAATCTTTCTACCCTGAATACACAGAGCAGCCAAGACTCCTTGCAAGAAACCTTGTGTGCTTAAGCAAAAATAAATAAATGACGGTTGCAAGAAAACGAACAAGACCAACCTTTTCACAATCAAAGAGAAATCGAAACAAGACACTTGCTGTAAAAACTAAAGACTATGACAGAACAATGATTGTTCCAAACTGAATCAGACCAGCATCCAATCTTCCAAAAACAAAAAGATTTCAAAAATCTTGAAAATTAAAGATATACGCGACTGTGTCTACACACAGATGCGTGTATACGCGACAAGACTTAAGGAAAATTGCGTATACGTAGGTTCACTTAAGGAAAGAAGCGTATATACGCTTCTGTAAACAGAGAAACTAGCGTATAAAAAAACTTCCAAGAAAAACAAAAAAAAATTCTGGAAAAAACTGATCAAAGCTCACAATTCAGGCACTGACTACACAGTAACAGAAGGTAAACAAGTAGCTGAGCCTTGATTGGCTTGAATACACCCAAACTAGGAACAACAATAGTGTTGTCCCCAGTGGAGTCACCAATTCTGTTGTGGGATAAACTCCCCTAGGGTCTTGGGTGAATACCCTAGTAGACTGAATATTATCTATGCAAAGAAACACACATTCCAGGCAACCATAATGCTACTATAAGCAAACTCTACAATAGGGGGTGTACCTGAGGTCCTATGTTTGAGAAGAGCCTCCAAGGGTCCAAACCCTTCTTTGAGTTCCTTTGCTCCTTTGACCTGCAAAACCAACAATTCAAGAAATTGAAGCAGTATATGGACTAAATGTCCTAAAGAAACCAACTTCATATTATAAGGAAAGGTAGTTAGTTATGCACTTAAACAACCAATCACATATGAATCATAACATGAATATCATAACATGAAGAAGATCTATATCAGGAACAAATACATGTGTTTCTTTTATTATAGACAAAGAAAGTGCAGAAAAGGAACAATTTCACCTGAGTTGTCCTTTCGTAGGCTCCAAGTGGAACTGTCTCCCGGATTCATCCAGTCTCAAGCCTTTAACAAACACCTTCCATGACTTACTCCATGATCTCTCAAGTAGTATGAAATCATCAACACACACAAGGAAACAAGGGTTTCCTGTAGGATGGGGGAAGTGCAGGAGGCACAAGGACCTTCAGACCTGGTCAAGGAAATCTCAACATAGCAATATTTATCTCTCTCTCCTCCCTTTGGCCTTCCCATAGAAGCCTTTTTATACTTCTCCCAAAGTAGTTTTTTAGTTGGGAATTTGTTGGGAACAGTTGGGCCACGGGCACTAATAAGTGATCAACGGGTAAAACCCATGATCTCCACCCGAAATTAAGGAGATTTTTATTTTTTAAGTGTTTTTATACATATACGCGGGTTGGGTATATACAGACCCACGTATACACGCGTTTAGCTCAGGGCAATGTTGCATATAGGGAAAAAACACTGCTTTTTTAGATTTGGGACTAGATCTGGCAGGAGGGGTTGCCCTAGGCCATGAGTGCAGCTTCACAAACCTCAAGAATGAGATTTGGAGCTATAACACCAAGTGAAAGCAACACTTTTCCTTACTATCTTGCTTTTCTCTTTTGAGGACAAGTGTGGTGGGAACTATGCTGAAACCAAGTAGTTTTCTATATTAGCAAACCAGGGAGATAGTGATGATATAGAAAATATGTGTTCATCTGGAATTTGGTCATCCACCATTCCTTCTTCACCTACAGGAAAATTCACTCTAGACATTAAGTCAGCAACAACATTCTCTTTACCAGGCTTATCAATAATTTTCAAATCAAATTGTTGCAATAGAAGCAACCATCTAATAATGTGAGCATTTACATCTGTTTTGTTCATTAAATATCTAATTGTAGCATGATTAGTGTGCACAAAGGTTCGATAGCCTGTGATATAATGTTTGGATTTGTTTAAGGAGTGCACGACAGCTAGGAGTTCCTTCTCGGTTACGATATAGTTTAACTTTGCCTTTGACAAGTTTTTGCTTATAAATTATATGGAATAAGGTAACTTTTCATCAATTTCTCCTAAGGTTGTGCCTATTGATTTGTTTGAGGCATCTGTGTGAATGTGGAAGAGTAGGGCTTAGTTTGAGCCTTTGAAAATTGGGGCAATCACTAACTTGATCTTCAAGGTATCTAGGGCCTCTTGACAGTTTTCTGACCATATGAACTCAACATCTTTGCTTGAGAGGTCAAACAAAGGAGAGGCTAGCTTGCTAAAATCTTTAATGAATCTTCTTTGATATCTGACTAAGCCTAGGAAACTTCTGACATCTATCACCTTTTGAGGAGGTGGGACCCTTTGGATGATGGAAATTTTGTTGGGGTCCACCTGCAGTCCTTTCTGAGATATTGCATGACCTAGCACGGTCCCTTCAGTCATCAAGAATTCACATTTTTCTGGATTGAGGGATAGATTCATCTCAATACACTTATCCAAAACTTTTCCTAGGTTAGATAAAGCTTCCTGAAATTCAGAGCCATAAGGAGTAAAATCATCCATGTATATTTCTACTGCATCACGAACCAGTTTAGAAAATATAATCAATACCGCTCTTTGGAAAGTGGCTGGATCATTGCACAAACCAAAAGGAAGGACCTGATATGCCAAGTTACCCCAAGGACAGGTGAAAGCAGTCTTATCTTGGTCTTCCGGGATGATTTGAATCTGATTGTACCCGCTAAACCCATCTAGGAAAGAGAAAAATGTTTTCCCTGCCAGACCATCTAACACTTGATCTATGAATGGTAAAAGGAAGTGGTCCTTTTTAGTGGCTTTGTTCAATTCCTGATAGTCGACACAGATTCTTCATCAATCAAATTTTCAATCATATCATCCTCATCTTGTTGTTTTCGCCCCATGGCGATTTCTAATGCACAAAGTGGTGCAACATAAACTTCATCCTCATCCTCCTCCTCCAACCAGAGAGGTAGATCATGTTCTAGCAAGGGTTAGGCAGGAGGATATAAGGTTAACTGCTTGGACATATGCCTATTCTTGATGGTCATGTTCCCAGCTCGGAAATTGATGTAGGCATCGGCCGTAGCCAACCAGGGTCTTCCCAGAATGGGAGGATACATAATGAGCTCTGCCTTTGGTTGGTGAACTAGGAAATCAGTAGGGTACTCCCATGAATCAATGAAGACAATCACATCTTCTACAATCCCCTCAGGGGTCACGGTGGAGTGGTCTGCTAGCTATAGCACTATCATGGTCTTCCTCAAGGAGCCCTGGAGGTTAATTTTGATCATTGTGTCCTTTGTCATCACATTAATGGCAACTCCCAGATCAATCAAGGTATGAGGGATCATTGTGCCATTGATGTGGACATCAACTACTGGGCTTCCAAGATCCAGATATTTTGGATAGATTATCTACCCCAACATGAGGTCGGATAGTTGTCCTATGACATTTATGGTTGGGGCATCTCTCTTACACCTTCCTGGATGCCTAAAGCACTTCTCTTTGATCAAACTATTGTAGACAGACACATCTTTTATGGCTTGGAGAAGTGGTATCTTTACACATAAATGTTTCAATTCTCCTAGGAGTTCAGTCTCTTCTGGGGTAGGTTGGATTGTCATGGATAGTCTCTCAGGAAAGGGTGGATTTGCTTTAGGTTCATTTTCCTCTTTACCTTCCTCAACCTCCCTAGGTGGAGGCTGGCTATCTGGGAGAACTTTCCCAGATCGTAAGTTGATTTCTTGAATCTCCACCACATAAGTTGGGCATGATGGTTCCCCACTATACACTTGTTGAGCCTATCTATTGTTCGGGTTTGGATTTGGCTAGGCAGGAATTTGGGGTTACCTTGGTGGATCAGAAGGTAATGGTTGTGGTTGGGCAAGTGCTAGAGGCAAAAGAGCGGGAGGAGATTTGTATTGGGGACTCCACCCCTGATGAGATGCATTCCACTGAGGTTGCGACTGACCATAGGGTTGAAATGAATAAGTGGCTGCTTGGGCATGATATTGAGATGTGAAGGACCAAGGAGGAGGTGTGGACCAGGAAGGATGAGTAGGGGGGGCCCAAGAAGGTATGGATGTGACTTGGCTGGGGTTGTAGTATGCCTGATATGTCCCTTGCATCCCCTGCTGGTATAGTCTAGGTCCATGCGGCCTCCTATGGTTTATGTAATAGAGCTATTCAGTGACTCCCTCAGCCCCTTGATATACAGCTTTTAGTCCAAGCAAGGAAGAGCACTTATCTATAGAATGATTTTCTTCACAGATTGAACAAACCTCTATAGAGTTCAATGGGAATTCGTTCCTAGGATGCCTCCTGGTGCATCTAGGACAGAAAATGGCTAAAGCCCTCTCTACTTCCTCTTGCTTTCTTTTGATATGTAAGGTATCCATTTGCATGGCAAGAGTCTGCATCATCTCAGTCTTGAAGTCTTCCAGCATGTTTCCAATTTCTCCTTTAATGGATGAGTTGGAGGAAGAGGTACTGGCTATGGGTTGACTCCCCCTGCCTTTGTTTTTGGCTGCTCTAGAATGGTTTCTAAAAACAATCTTTATGTCCTCATAGGATAGTTGGTAGATGTATCTCCCAAACAGTAGATGGAGGGTGTCTAAAAGGTCTTCCCAAATTCCCCTGAGCAAGACCAACTTCAGAGATTCAGGGTCAAGTGTACACCCAGCCCTTTTGTAATTAAGCTGGACCCTCTCTTCGTAGTCTTCCAGGCAAGGAAAATTCTAAGAACCACCCTAAATTTATATGTATAGTAAATGAGTGAATCCCCATGATACATAGGAAAAATGGGAGGCGATTTTATCACTAATATAATATGAATATATATATTTTTTGGCGAATATCTCACCAGATTATATTATCTTGTAAAGTCATGGTGAATCTTTCATTGAATTATAAAATCTTGTAAGATATTGGAAAATATTTCCCTGAATAATAAAACATTGTGAAGTCTTGGCAAATGTTTTGTTAAAGTATGAAACCATATATGATAATAATAAAACATATTCATTAAACTGTAATATACTAACATACATGTTTGGAAAAAAGAAACATAATTTTCACTTCCTACAAACAATGTTGCATGTTTTAGTGGCCATGTTTGTCATGGTAGGAGAGATTAATGTTTTCTCTACCACTTTTGTGAAGCTACCACTTTTGCCAAGCTAACAAATTTCTTTCTTATTCCATAGACTCCAACTGTCAGATAAAAAAGGAAACACATTAAGTTGGTTTACCCCAATAGGCCAACAAGTAGCAAGGCCCAACTATATAATATAATGAAGTAGTAGGTATCCCAAAGGCCTGAAGGGGATCTAATGGAAAGAAGTGACCTTGTCAGAAGTGTTGTAATCAATATAAAAATATATAAATGTAGATTTATTATTATTTTAATTGGAAATCTTCAATTAAATAATAAAATTTAATTGTGTCTCTCCCAATCTAAATTTCTTATTAGCATAATTCACTACCTTCATACCATTTTTAACAGCGTTGTAGCATGTGGATTAATTTCCTTTTTGGTGCACAATCTCCGCCTTTTAGGACAATATGGTGCAGCAACCCAACCCCCCTATAGATCAATGTGACAAACTAAGAATAACAGAGAAGATGAAAGGTTGTACAAACCAGCATATTTGTCAAACAACTAATCCAAGATCAATACCTTAACTTTTTCATGAAGATATCATATTGAGAATGTTTGAAAAATGGTGGAAAATCTGGGCAGTGACTATCTCTCTTCTGTGAGGGTGATGTGGAAATACTTAAGATTTCATTGTTTTTAATTATTTTTGTTAAATGAGAAAAACCAATATTAGTGGAGATATTGGTATATTTTACTAAATTTTGTGAAGTGATTAAATGTAGCTTTAACCATTCACCTTAAGATTTTTTTACAATATAATTTCCTAAGTCTATTTAATATCTTCATTATCATAAAAACCAAACTATATCCATCTTAACTCCACATCTACCACTCTTAGAGAGATGAAATCTATTTATCCCTCCCAACACTTGGTAGACCTCGAATTAACATGGATCTAAGATGATAGAATTTCCCCTTTAAATAGTCTATGCTCACATGAATACCATGGTATTACCATGGGTCAATACCATGGGTTATCATAAACCCGAAGCTTAAAAACCACTATTAGTAATTTATAAAAATTAATAAAATTAATAATTGAATTATTTTTTTTTTAACTAAGCTAAAATGTTTAAGTGACATTAAATTACAATATCCAGAGTAAAGATGGATCTATGCTAGTTTATTTCCCCCCTTTATATAGGGGGCATTGCATGTGAATACCATGGGTCAATACCATGTGCCATCTTTTGTTTTATTAATACTAATATTAGGGTTAATACTGCTTTTTTGCATGGTATTAATAATAATTTGGCCCATGGTATTTGGCCCATAGGCTTCACTTAAATATAACACATTTTTTGAGTGTTCGTAAATATAAGGTGGCTTATGGAGTAATATAAAAAATGTTTTATTTATTTACCATACCTCTCGTTTACTTATATTTTTATTAACTTACCATACTTCTTTTACTAATATGGTATTTGGCCCATAGGATTCAATTAAATAAAACCTTTTTTGAGCCTTCTTAAACAGAAAGAGGGTTGCCGACTAAATATAGAGAGAGGTTTTATTTATTTATTATACATATAGTTTATTTATATTTTTATTTATTTACCATACCTCCACGTTATTTATATTTTTATTTATTTACACGTTTGTGTGTTCATAAGTATAAGGTTACATATGGAGTAAATATAAAAAAAATGTTTTATTTATTTACCATACCTCTCGTTTATTTATATTTTTATTAATTTACCATACCTCTTTTATAAATATGGTATTTGGCCCATAGGCTTCACTTAAATGAAACCTCGTTTTGAGGCATCTTAAATAGAAAGAGGGTTATGGACTAAATATAAAAAGATATTTTATTTATTTACCATACCTCCACTGTATTTATATTTTTATTTATAACTATCATAAATACATTTTCTTGAAAATGAGGGCAAATGGAAGATTGTAACTCCTAATTTCAAGGGTTAAATTTACATTTTTTACCCTCTCCCTTAAAATAAGATGGGCTAACCTCCATATCTAATTTTTATAAAATAAATTTGCAGCGATTTGTAACAATGTACTATGATACAAAATATTTGCCCAATAAAAATATAAAACCCCTTAATTTAGCCCAAGGGCAAAAATTCGCCCCTAAAATTTTCCATGCTTCCAGGGACTCATCACTTCCCATGGTCATTCTAAAGATTTCTTCTTTAGTACCTTTTGTCCTACAATAGTCCCAATACTTGTTGTTAAAAGCATGCTGCAATTGAGCCCAAGTTGTGATGCTATTGTCAGGTAACCCATGAACCAGCGCAACGCTGCGTCCTTAAGAGTAGAAGGGAACAGTTTCAACTTTTGCTCATCTTTTGCATAGTCATAAGTTCGACAGATGACAACGAACTCAAACAAGAAGATGTCAAGATCTTCTGTAGTTAGGCCATGGAAGTGAGGTAGGGTTGAAGGACTTATAATTTTCATTTTGGTGTCCCCATTGGTCTTCCGAATGGGAAAGGTACCCTCTATTCTTTCTCCATTTCCCCTAACATTTCTTTTTTCCGCCATTGGCTCCAGAGGAATGTCTTCTTCTTCTTATTCCCCTATAGAATCTTCAAATATGTCTTGTTGTTCACCTAAGGGTTCTTCTTGATCGTAGCCATCGAAGAAGAGATAAGGTTAGCTGTGTGAAGCAGTGGGGGTGTTGGGCAAAAATTTCCCTAAATTATCTTTATTCCTACGAGGCATGAAAGGAAATATTTTTGGTTGGTTTTTTCTTTTTTCCCATACTGATAGTACCTGCAGAAACTGAAATTACGATTGAATAAAACAAATTGCAACTAGCTGAAAGGAACTTGCTGAATGGAAATTGCAAAATTGAAAAAGGAAAACAAGGAAATGCAAAATTTAAAGAAAGGAAATGACTAGTATACTTTTTTTCTAAAATGGAAATTACAGAATTGAAAAGGAAAGCAAAGAAGTGTAGAACTGAAAGGAAAGAAATGTCTGGTCTACTTTTGCTTAAATAAAATATTAGAAGAATGTTGCATTAGGAAATAGAAGAAAGCAGTAACCAAAGAATGCTCTGACGCTTCCCCAGAAATGGCGCCAAAAAGTGGTGAGCACCAGTATTGCAGCAATAATGCTGCAACTCCTGGGATGCCTACTTTACTCTTATCAACCCGGTAGTTCGTAACAAACTTGGAAGTGTCGGTGTTGTATGCACAAATACTAATTCTCACTACAAGTTGTCACTTGGTCAGCCAGCACAAGATCACGAAGAGCTCAAGCCAACTTCTATGGATTCTAGAAGAATCTTTATATGTGATGAAAGGAGAGAAATATTACTCTACAGATGCTATTCTAACTGCACAAAGGAGAAAGACTGAAATGTAAAGCAAACCTAGTGAACCCTAATTAACCAACTAATTATACTATTGCAGAAAGAACTATGAGAACCATGAAAGGAATGCCATTACCTACTCAAGGAAGTAAACAACATCTAACTAAGCTATTTCTGGAAGTAAATAAGCTAAAACATGTTTTTGGATTTTTATGTATTTTTATGTGAATTTGACATGCATGTAATTTATTGTGTGTGAATGTGGCAGTAAATAGGTGGCGTTGAAGGGTGGTTTTGGGACTTGAGAGGATTTAGGATGGTGTGGATTGGTCCTAGGAGGTATCAAGTGGCCCTCTAGAGGCTTTTCCCACACTCGCCCTTCAAAATAAAGCCTACAGGAAAATCTACAGGAGGACACAGGAAATCTACAGGAGGAAAACATGACAACTACAAGAGGCCTACAGGAGGAGGTTGTGAGTATTTTTCACGGTTTTGAGGGTGTGAGAGTGGGTGAAAATGGTGGATGAAGGTTGGAATGAGGTGTTAGGGAACCTAAGGTCTACCATGAACCACCAGGAGAGAGAAAGATTATTGGGTTTGCTCAAGAAAAGAGGAAGAAGTTTTATGTAAAATGCAGGAAACTAAGGCGGAATTTAGGTGAGGTTTGGGTGACTTGTAGGGCATGGATAATATGGAGGATGGGATGATTTATAGGTGGGTCTACTGCTAGAATAAATCCACTGCAAAGGAACTAACAATCAACCAATAAGATTCAACAAGCAATGAGGTGAGTGCATGTAGAAAAACAGAGTTTTGCATCAAAATAGTTTAAACTATGATCTATGGAAGGGAATGCTGAGAAATGTTTCAAAAAAAGAAATCATGAAAGATGACTATTTCAAATCAGGAAGTGGGCATGATGAAGAAGATATGAAGCAAAGCAGAATTAGACTATTATCCTACCAAAAAGCTGCAAACACTATAAATCCTATGAATGAGGAAAATCTATGTTTTTGGGGCAGCAGGAGAGTCTTTGCCTCAAATAATGGCCCCAGAGGGTAGAAGAGAGGACAAGGCACTATTGCTAGCCTTTTGAATCTTCTCTTTATCACTGCTTAACCTACTACAGAACGTACAAATGGAAGCAAACTACTAAATCATCAAAAGCAACCTATTCTTAACCATAAGAGAAATACATCTAACAACAAACTAATCTACAAACTGAAACAAGGCATGCAAATACAAGTAAAGAGGAACTTGGCTACTTGGATTGGGCCCTAACCTAAGAGCTTCAGCACTTTGAGGTAACTTAGAGCTAGCTCAAAAAGGATTCCATCTTTATTTTCAAAACAATAGCAAGTTTACATGAGACTGTCACAATAATAAGCTCGAAATTTGAGCAGAGTTTACATAAGAAAAAATCCGACCCTAGTGATGCCCTAGGCCTCTCTACTTATAAAAATGAAGCTACCAATAGCTTCCTTAAAATCAGGGAGGCTTGGCTCCCAAAACTCGAGATAATCAACAGTCATCCTCCACTTGCTCGGTTGCCTTCTAGTGCATGATTCGACTGTTTGTACTCTAAGTTGAATGAAGGGGAATTCGAAGTGAGGAGTAATAAATGAGCATGATTTCCTCCTATAAGTCCTCTCCTCTATCCACTTTGAGTTATTTCTGCCATTTATCCACTGGATCCTTGACTTTGACCTCGAAATCCATCAATAATATGCATTAAATGCATGTTAGACCACATGGCACAATAACTAACTCAACTCACTCTATAAGCATAAATATAATCAAAAAATCATACAATAAGCTAAGAGAATGGTTGATTTGACTAGGTTAGGAGGTAATATGAGCCCATATAATTACCCATTTATGAGTTTCATCATATGTTTGGCCTAATACTATACCACAAACATCAAGAGGTGTAACATCACACAATACCTCGTATGTGAAGCGTTTATGTTGTAGGGAAGGCGACATTGTTGGCGAACTCGAAGATCTCGTCCCTCATGAAGCCACCCGATACTGTATGGCTACGGGTGTTGTATAGTAAGTAGGCCCAACCACATCACATCCTCTACTGAAATGAGGTTCCTTTGGCTCCCACTCTCAACAGTGAATTGCAGTGGCTAACCCTTCACCCACATTTGTGAGTGGAAAAGTCACTCCCCCTCCTCTGGATCTTCGGCCTCATTCTTCTAGATCTTGGTAGTGGAAATAGTGGCATTGGGCTCTACATCAATGATCTACTTTCCTTTTCCATTCTCCTTGTCGGGTTCTGACTCGGGTTTGGAACATGCATCTGATTTTGAAGCCTTCAACTCATCCACCAGTGACTTCTTGGTCTGATACTCACTTGTGTTATGAGTGGGGCCCTTGTGGAACTCACACCACTTTCATGTGTCCTTCCTCAACTTCATGGTGTTGTTCTTTTCTTGCGGCTTCGACAGGCTGTCTTGGGTCACCCTGCCTTGGCTTTGTCCTTTGGTCTTCTGATTCATAGATCCAAAGTCTCGCTTCTTATGTTTAAACTTTTGCTCGATTTTGACAGTGTATCAGTACACTGTGCTAACCGAGGAGATGTTCAGGAACTCCATCTCCTCCTAGATGTATCTTTGTAGGTAGTCGCGATATTTGAGTACCAAATTTAGCTCAGAATCCTTGATACCCAACTATGTGCAAAGGGTATTAAAAATGTTTTTGAACTCTGGCATGCCTTGGTCCCTTCCCTACCACAGTGTGGTCCACTTTATGTATTTGTCCTCATAGTTTTTGGAAAGGTAGTACTGCTCCTTGATGGAATCCTGGAATGAATCCAAGTGGGTGTGCTCAAAATAGTGAGCACGTAATTTCATCCTTCTATTCGCAGTAGGTTTCCCACCAGTCCTTAACATGGGAGGCTGCTTTGAGAAGAGCGAAAACAGTCTTTTCCCGACTCGAAAGTTCATGAACATAAAAATACCCTTCTAGCAGATTTAACCATTTATCCACGACATTTGTGTCTATTTGACCCTCAAATATGGGTATTTCAGAATTAACTTGTACCTTTGATCGAAGAGGATCTTGAGACACTAAGGGGATGGATAAGGCACGAAATTCAAAATGGAAGAAAGGAGAATTTTGTGGCATCAGTTGAGAGGGCTCATCTTCCTGATCGCGGTGGCATGATAAGTTCGTCAATCTGAGCTCGTATGCAAAAGATAGAGCTCCTCAAAGTTTGGTATGGAAGGGAAAAATGGGGCCCACAGTGTGCCACATGGCATCCCATTCAACATGTGGGACCCACATGGCAGCTTGACACTTGGCATCCCTCTAGTGGCCTCCTAAAACCTGCACAAGCAAACAAGGGATATTTGGTTATAACTATAATTTTTATATAGCTATTAAAATTAGCTATATAAATAAAAATATCACCAAAATCCTGACTACCCACCATATCAAAACCCAAAAATCTCGGGCCATATATCTCAACCAATTAATAAAAATATGGGCACATGAATTATTATGGTTAAACAAAACTATATATAAAATATATATAGTTAATCCGACCCACGTGGCAGAGTCAGACCATTCATCTATATATATATATATATATTATATATATATATATATATATATATATAATATATATATATATTCATTCCATATGCCAACCGTTTTACGTTAACTGCTGGCCTGAACACACGTTATGGTTTCATCGCAGCATATAGCCGCTAACCTTTGAAACGGGCACGAGATGTGGGTAGGCGGCCACATATGTGGTCCCGCCACCCAACCACCAACCATCAATCAATGCGGGGTTCATATGGTGTGTGGGGATGGGTGTGGGCCACCCAAAACGGTGGGCCCGCTACCCAAAAAAACAAGTTCATATATACTAATAGAACCATATGGTTGGGTTTTTCAAACATGTTATTTATATTGGTTGGGTTATAAAATTGTAAAAGGATATTTGTGTAGGGGTACGATTTGACCTCCTAACCTCCTCCACACTATCTTAATACCTTTACCAATCCACCCAAACCAACTTGTTGGTAACTCCACTAGGAATGTTATTTAAGAACTCAGTTTTGCCAAAGCAGAGGAGGAGATCAGCATGCACGTTTTTCAAGGCAAGGAGAGAAGAATTTTTGAAGAGGGTAATTTTGGTCCAGTCTCAGAATTGGGCAAGTTTTATATCGATTTTGCAACTCTCAGAGACGGGAATCCAACGGTGGTGTTAGTTTTTGCAATAGAGCTCTCCAATTTCCGGGCATTTTCAGCATGGAGGTATAATGCTCCATTTTGTGTAACTGGTGAATGTAACTTCTTTTGATGCCATTTTTAATGAATGAAGGCCTCCTCATTAATCAAGCAGGGCCTAGAGATGTATCCTAATAGGGACAAACTCCATTATCAAGTTCTTGTCTTCTTATGCTCTTCTTCTTCTTTCTCTCACATGTGCACATTTAAAGTTTCTCCTTGGTTAAGCTACAAACTGTATATGTAATTCTTTTAATGCATCTATAAACAAAATATAACCTGGATATCAGAGCAGGTGTTTTTAGATGTGAATTACATGTGTATGCTAACGAGAAACCTGCTTCGAAGAGGGGAAGGAGAATTACAGTCTTTCGATCCCGAGGCATGTTATCGGGAAATCTAGTGTCTATGCAGAGATGCTCATCCCACTAAGATGGGTAGCTATCTTAGAAACAAATAGATTAAAGTTACTTTCATTTTCCTTTATGAGAAGTGGATAGGAGAGGAGCAAAGAATACCAACCTCGATCTTTCGCTTGGTTCTCTGCTTGTTCCTTCTCCCCTTTGACAGATCTTTGCCTCTTCTTCCTTGACCACTCCACTTCAAAGAGTACCTGTAAATTTAAAGCAGCATAATTCCTTCAAAGTGCAGAGATCTACAATCATAAACAATATAGGACCATATATATATTGACCACACAAATGTATATATCATCAAACATACAAGAATGTGGAGGAAAACTTGAATATCTTTATTGATATAAAGATTAGAAGAGAGGATTACAAGCCATTGATCTAACCCAGCGTCATCCTCCCAGCATGAAAGCCCTTCTTCACCTCATGAAAAGCTTAGATCACCCAACACTATGATCTTTCACTAGGAAACCAACAACATTTCCTTACAAGATACAAGATTCCAGCCTCTAGATCTCTGGGATGAGGGATCCATATATAGATGATTGTAGGAGGGCAAGTCAGCTTTTGGGATTTTGATTAGTGTCTTCTCTCTGATAGTTCTTGATTCCACTTGGAGATTGATGATCTCTTACTCATCCCTGGGTGAATTCAGAGAGGCAAGTGTCACAGGAGAAGTTTCTGGAAGATTCCATGATCATCCACCTTGCAAACTATCTCTGCCATTTGTCTACTCTCGCCCATCGCACCCTATAGAAGGGGTTTCCAGTATCACACTTTTTACACTGAGCAGGTGAGATGCATCACACCCTCTAAACTGAGTAGTCTATATGGTCCAGTTTTGACTCGTTCTGAGCAGTTTTCTATGGAGAACTTCTGGGAGATGATGTAATCAGCTGACCTTGTTCCTTTAGGGCATGAAACAACACTTTTAGAGACTCATAAGCCCTTGGTTTATGGACATATGTGATTAGGGTTGCAGTGCCAAAATATGTCTATAACAAGGCGGGGCGTGCACATTGAAGGAGAAACATGGCAGATGAAGAGGCTCGGTATGAGGAGGAGCTCAATTTTCGCAAGACTTTCTATATGATGGCATATCATGTTGAGAAGTTTCTCTCAAAGCTCAAAAAAAAGGAAAATGAAAAAGGGAAAACTCAAGAAGGACAAGGTTCAGTACATGGAGGTGATGGAGGAGATTGATCTCATTCTCCTTCTACAAGTGAAAGTTCTTCTTCTTCTCACCATAATGATAATCGAAATTCCAAAGATACATCTAAGAAGCCCTTTTTCAAATTAGATGTTAAATTTGATCTCCCCATGTACAATGGTGAAAACAATGCAGAAAAACTTAATAATTGGATTAGGCAGATTGAGATCTATTGTAGGATTTAGCAAATCGTGGAGGATGAAGCAAAGATTCAGTTGGCCTCTTTGCGATTAACTAGCACTACTCTCGTTTGGTGGGAGAGAACAGTACAAAGAAGTAAGGATGTGGGTAATATTTATTCCTCTTGGCCTAATTTCATTTTTGCATTAAAAGCACAATTTTATCTGTTGGGTTACATGTAAAAATCTTTAATGAACTGGTAGTATTTAAGGCAAGGCAAAGGTTAGGATGTTCGGAGTTTTACACAAGAATTTAGGAAGCAAGCACTAAATTTTGGTATTGCACTTGATACACTTGACACTGTAACTAAATACATTGGATCGTTACATAATTATATTAGGCATTCATTGTTATTGTTTGAACCAACTGTCATGCGGAAAGAGTTATTTTTGCTGAAAAAACTAACCTCCCTAAGAGTCTAAGACTCTCTAGTGACAAACAAGACAATTAAGAGCAATCCTTCTCTAAACAT